>QANX01001556.1:0-16361 GCA_003254975.1 Ochetophila trinervis
TATTTTGTTCAAATAAAGGCGACGCACTATGTTTGTGTCGCCTTTAGTTTATCGCGACGCAAATTTTTTGCTTCGTCGCGCATTTAGTGTCGCCGATTAAGGTTTTTGGCGTAGTGAATGATGTTAATTAGTACCGCAGCATTTAATTTCTACCTTTAAATGAGACCTGAGCTGTGCTATATGTATGTGAAGGCTATAGATACTTTGAACTAGGTACTCTACAAAATTAAATAGCCAATAAGTCTGTAACTAATTAGATTAAAAGAGGATTTATGTTAGAAAAATAATATTTATGATCACTGCTTATCTATCAGATTGAAAACTTTGATTATTATTATTTTATTTTATATCACCAGAGTATACGGATGATGTAATATCATATTCTACTCATAATTGTATACGTAAAACTTTTTGTGTATAATCTATATGCTTTATTTTATGATCGTCATAGTGTGACATTGTAGGTGGTTATAAATTGTTGAATTTTTAGTTTTGTTATGATTGAAAATGATACTGATAACTTGCGTATATGATATCACCATTATATAAGATATTGCATATGATAATTGAAAATGATACTAATAACATGCATATATGATATCATCATATTCTATTAAATTAAAATTACGATTCCAGAGTCTATTATTGCTATTGTATATTGGTTTCAGTTAGATGGACTGACATAAGAAATTTTAAAGTGAAGATATCTTGATGGATTTTTCATAAAGATTATCAATAATAACATGTTATTATAAATAAAAATTTTGTCACTAAAAAGTATTATCATCGACATAGTTATTGCTGATAACAAATTATTATTGACAATTCTGATGTAAAACTATTAGAATCTCTTGACCATAGAAGGACTGATATAGACAAATTCTATGGTCAAGATATTCAAAGGTTATTCCATCAGAATTGTCACTAATCACATGTTCTTTGTCACTAAAATAGACTAACAACGACAAAGTTGCGCTGATAACATGTTATTAGTAACAATCCCAATGGAAAAACCATTAGGATATCTGACCGTATAATAGAGAGTGAGTCATGCTCATATTAGGCCGACTTAATTGTTTTAGAATTATGTCTTTCTTTATTCTATTGAACTACATCAAGAGTTAAGATATAAAATTCAATCAGAGATCAAATATGGATTTATTGACGTCCTAAAACTCCATTTGGGAAAAGTGAATCTTATCGGGTCCGATGAACCATAAATATGTTTTTAAAACTCAATTTTTGAAACAATCCAAAAGCTGAAAAATAAAATTTTATTAATTCTAAAACTACCAGATCGGTGTGACCTAAACTTGATTATATATAAATAAATGATAGAAAACTCATCTAGTGCCCACACAATGGCTTCGGACAGGTGGATTTTTTTAATTTTTTTTATTCTAACTTTTTTTGGTTTCTTTTTGTTTTACTTTGCATTTTATAGCATTTTGGACTATTTTGTTAAAAAAATGATATAAAAAGAAAAATAATTGTCATTTGAGTATGTTACGGTGTTTTTGTTATTTTTTCTTGAATTTAGAATTTTATAGCATTTATGAATGTTTGGATTTAAAAAAAAAAATCCACCCAAAAAGAAAAATAATAAAATTAAAACCCACATGTCAGGCACCATAAAGTGGGCACTAGGTGGATTTTAAATCATTTCTTAAACAAATGTAACTTTTTTTGCCACATCTTATTTCTGCAAGGTCTCCTATGAGAATGAATAAAAATTACAGCACTGGTATGGTACATGTCAAAGACATTCCGACGCTCAAGTAAGTTTTCAAGAGAAGAGAATGTATTTAGTAAATTAAAGAGTAATTCTTGTGTATAAGAATAATTTATGTGTGTGTTTCAAAATAGTTTTTGTGTCTAGGAATCGTATACCTTTTAGCTCTTACCTCTTACTTATACCATTGGTATCGTCTCATGCCTTTATAAACTTATAACTGCCCGTTGAATGCTCTTGATGATAATTTCCATGATTGCCTTAGAATTAATTGTGTTTGAAACAATTATTATTGGTGTTTCACCTCATTTCAGCACGTGTTAGAATACTCTGGAAGTGGCGTTTGAGCTTCCTGGACATATGTTCAAGGTGTCTCAGATAGTTATGAAGGAGACACGTGTTCAAGGTACCTTAGATAGCCCTAAAGAAGACACATGTTCAAGGGGCCTTGGAAACCTTTTTCATGCCTTTATGGCTCCGACTTTCGGGCCACCTGGTACTCTCAGAACTTTAGAGTAACTACGAATGTTTGAAACCTTAATCACTCCCTCAGAAGGTTTAGTGTCTTCACTCCCTTGGAATGTTTAGTGTCTTCATTATCTCAAATGTACGAATGTCCGAGCATACTATGGAAGAAGCCCATAATTCATCCTAGAAATAACTCGAAACACATTCGAGACTACTCTTTGGATGTAAAATAGTATCCACAGTTAAGGCTCACCCTCGAAAAAGATCTTAGACTACTTTTAACTATAAAATAGTATTCACAGTTAGTCCACCACTCCGTGAAGTAACACGTCAATTCATGGAGTTACTTATGTTCAAAATCAAATCCTAACTCCCAAGACCTTAATCAAAGTAGGTCTTCATTCCGAAGAAGAATTAATCCCGATAGGTATTCCCATTTCCACTAAACTTGTGGTTGCAAAATTTAATTTCCTTAAATTTGTGCATTAAAGTGCTTCGGACCAAATCCTAACGGTTAGACTCACTTGTGGTCGAATCTCATTTCGGAACTCGTCGAAGCTATGGAGAAGAAAACTATTGCTCTAGCCAAGCTCACTACTGATGAGTCTTGGAAGAAACTGGAGGCTAGAAAAGAATAGAAAAATAAAAACCTCTGAGGCTGCTTAAGGCTTTGGGTCACTCAACACGACGTTGACGTGCACCGAAAGCTCTGGACAAGATCAAGGAATTGGATTCGTATGCCTTCAGACTGAACATATTTCTCCAGAAGACCCGTGACGCCTTCAGAACACCCGAATCATAGTTATCGACCGTGATGCCAAGTTGAAAGAATCTGCCGAGACCATTGCGAGGTTCGAGTCCTAGAAGCACGCATGGGAAGAAGAAATGAATAACTGGCTCGGACAGCTCAACTCTTTGAAGCTAAATTTGAGAAAGTTGTCACCAAGAGATAGCAATGTGAAAAGTTTGAAGAGTTTGTATGGCTATGATAGTCTGGAAGAAGACATATGTTCAAGGTGCCTCGGAAACCTTCTTCATGCCTTTATGGCTCAGACTTTTGGGCCGCCTTGTATGCTCAAAATTTCAGAATAACTACGAATGTCTGAAACCTTAATCACTCTCTCGGAAGATTTAGTGTCTTCACTCTCTCAAAATGTTTAGTATCTTCATTATTTCAAAAGTACAAATGTCCGAGGTACTATAGAAGACCTTCGGAACTCACATTCGAAATAACTCAGAATATTTTCGAGACTATCATTCAAATGTAAAATAGTATCCACAGTTGATGCTCACTCTTGAAAAACATCCGAGACTATTTTTGAATATATAATAGTATTCACAAGTGGCAATTTGAACATTCGAATATACGCATAGTAAAATTTTCATACATTATATTTTACATGCTCATATCTAAAAGAACTTCCTGCGAGGTCAATGACGAGACTATCAAATTAATTTTTGAAACATGGTATAGAATTTCCAATCATAAAATTATAAATAAAACTTTTATTGATCATTTAATGAATATTTCTTCCCCAAACAATCATCACTCACCAGTTTACCAAAAAAAAAAAATCATCACTTATCTATAAATATACATATATAGGGACCCCACTCTTAAGCACTGACAATCTCCCAATAATTTGATGCTAATAGATTTATAGATTAAAAAAAAAAAAAAGCCTTGGCACATTGCAGTTTTTTTTTATAGCTGCATGAAGGGTACTTGCATATGCAAGCAAAAATGCAGACAAGCTAATAGCAGAGAGAGAGATATCTTTCTCTTTCTGATTCTACAGAAGATTAAGCATGCAATATTGAAAAGCACATAGCAGTCCTAGAAAAGAACAATGGCAAAGATGGTGCGGCAGAAAAATTACCCTCTCTTTCTCTTTTGATCTATGAAAATTTTGAAAACCACAAGATAATGGCTCGTGATCCGAGACGGTTTAAATGTCAATTGACCCACTGATATTCTGTATCTCTTTCTCTAAGACAGAGATTGTTTGTATGAAATTTATTATTTATTTATTTATAAAAACTGCCAAATATTTGTTGGCGTTCACATTACAGAAATTAATGGTAAAATCGACTGTAATTTGTTACTTTTTTATAATCATTTTTCTTTTCTTTTAATTTACAGAAGTTAATGGTAAATTCTACTGTAACTTTTTTTTTTTCTTATAATAATTTTTCTTTTCTTTTACATAAACTGCCAAATATTAGTTGGCCTTCACATTACAGAAATTAATGGTAAATTCTACTGTTATTTATTTTTATTACTGTTATTGTTATGTTTTTATATTATAATTCTTTTCTGTTTTTACCCAATGTGAGAGAATATGCAGCATAATTGACGAAGACATCAAACTATACAGAAGATATGGTTCATATGATAGGGTGAGCTATCTATGAAGTTCCGTGACACCTAACCAAGCTAAGCAATTCAAAAAAACTTTGAAACTTTATATTCAACAAGCTTTGAATAAAAAATTTGAAAAAGCTATGGATGAATTTAAAATGTCTACATGTATCAATTTTCTGAGCTACATTAAAAATTAGACATGCTTAGGCTTATAGCATGCATTAGACTCATAAATCAACCATTGATGGCGTATGGACTTAGAGCCTAGGCATGTTCTAACTTGAATCATAGGCCTGAAATTATCTTATAATTTAGTTTAATAGTTAAAGATATATTAGTGTTTTATTTTCTATTTTTTTAAAAATTTATTTTAAGGTTTATTTTCTAATTTTTAGGGTTTATTATTTAGAAAACTATATATGTAATATATTGTTTCTATTTAAAAGCCAATTCGGTTAGCAATAATACATATACAAATTATTCAGCAACATTGTGAAAGTTAATTTTCTATTTTCCTTTGTTCTTCTAATTCACATTTAAGAGTTTGTCTAAAGAATAATTTTTCAATTTATTAATCAAAGAGCAAAACTTTGATTGTGATATTTATAGCAAAGTTCTTGTCTTTTTCATAGATAATGGGTCAAACTTTCATATCAAAGTTTTAATCTTTCATTGAATTAAAAGTTAAAATAAACTTCGCAACTATTAAATTATTATAAAATGATCCATCCCATTAAAATTTACGACAAGAATAGAAGGTGGAAAATTACAAACATTAATTTTAGAGGCTTCATATGGAGGGAGACAGCTAGTTTTAGCAGCTAGCCAACCACACACTTCCACTCTTTCTTCTTTGTCAAACTCTTTTCATGATCTCTACGCGTGAAGCAAGTTTTATAGTGCGCGTCGTGATATTATTTCTATTAAATTGTAATTTGTTGGAAAAATTAGTTTCAAGAATGAGTCTCTAAAGGCATAAAATTGATTCCAATTAAGTTTAGTTTCTCGTATGATGCAGCAGCCAGCTGGATCCCTATATAGTTTAGCTTTTTATCTTAGGTGGCGTTTAGTTGGTAGAACGAAATAATCATTCCATTAGAATCCTCATCTCTTTGTAATTGGTTGGACCAAACATGATTTTTATTTTTTATTTTATTTTGGTGAGATGACTCGAATATAACATTGTGGACGTTAGGGACATATATTGCACTAAGCCAACTTCACATGTCATACCAAACAAGGTTGGAATGAATATTTCATTCTTCCCTTCATTTTATTAAAATGGTGAAAATACCATTTTACCCTCAAATTAATACCTCATCAAAATTACACTAACATTATTTCTTTGATCAACTAGTGAAAAATGTTGCAAAATGACCAAATTAGTTGGAAATGCCAAGCATAATTTCTAGTTTTGACATTGTGCAATTTTGTGAGATAAAAATTTTTATTTTTAAAATTTTGAGGTGCTTACCTTTTGACATGCTTGGGCAGCTTGGATTTCAGCTATTTGCTTGAGCTACTGGCTCCACCTACTAGCTTAAACTAGTTGCTCACTCAACTACTACTCATGCACACTGTAAGTAAATATTGTACAGAACCGTTCATGTTTACTCAAAAATTAAATTATATCTATTAGTTTGAAATATTCCTTAAAATACCTCTTACATTATTAAATTTTATTCAAAAAAAAATTTCTACTGCATGACATCATAAAATAACTTAATAATCACTTGAGTTTTTCTCTCGTGATAGAGACTAAAATCCCAAAGATCAATATTGACCCTTAGATCAAATTGAAGACCCAGATTTATTTACATAATTAAAATTTCTCTCTCCTTTCTATCTCCAAGGCCACACACCTAACTCTAACGCCTCCTCTCCTACTGTACCTTTTTCAGCAATTTTTTCTATCATCAAAGCACTGGCCTTTTCGGCGACTTCTTCAATCATCAAAACACTGGCAACTCATCCTTCGACTACGTTGAGGTTTGCAAGTATTTGAATTACTTGATTGTGCACAACCAGAGTTTCATGAACAAGGATTTGAATTGTCAAATGCAGTGCTTTGTTTAAATGTCACCGTTGAGGTTTGCAAGTATAAAACATGAAATATTTTGGGTAGTTCCGTATGGTCACTGCGAAAATGAAAGCAATTGGTGCAATGGGTATAAGGAATTTCTGTTTATTTGACATTATTCTGGTTGAGCATGTCAAAAAAATTTCGAAAATTCGGAACATGGATATTTCTTTTAGATAACCTTTGGGAGTTGATTTTGCCAATTTAGATTTCTGAAATTTTGACGTTTCTTTGGTTGGCTAGAGAACTGAGGAATTTTCATATCACGCATGTGATAATTTTTTTTAGTATTTCTCAAGTTTCCATTAGAGCCTTAAAGTTGAGTTTGGAGTTTTAATGATAAATAATAGTTGTATGAAGCTGTAATTTTTGGTTTATAGTTGATGAGCTGATGGGTACAATAGCTAGTTGTAGAGTTTGCAGACATATTTGATTTGCAAGAAAAATGAAAAACAAAAAAAACTCGCCTATTCCTCCTCTGTCGAACTAGTGCTGGAAGGAGAGAGGATAGAGAGAGAGAGAGAGAGAGAGAGGGAGGAGACATGTAAGAGAAAGAGAGAATAATATTTATTTAATAACTATCTGGTCAATTATATGGGAAAAGATTTGGAGTTGGAAACATAAATATCTATATGGACGAAAGTATTATTCTTAGTACTAAACTTATGTTCATGCCTGACTTATGTTCATGCCTGACTTAAGCTCAAATCTACTAAGCATTAGCCAGCTAATACAAAAAGATTATTAACTCACCTTTACAAAGAATGCTTGTATTAGTTATGATTCGAGTGGAGTTAAAGTTTTAAGAGTGCAGAAAGACAAAGGGATGTTCATTGAGAACTTCTCTAAATTTGAAAAACTCAGAGAATATGTTTGTCTCTGTTGTAGGCATTTTTGAGCCTAATGCCTTATCATTAAAGGTAGTAGAATATATACCTATTTTTAGTGTGGTGGGCCAAATGGTGACAATACTCTAAAGCCCAAGGCCTAAAATACTTTTTGCTAGGTGTCACTAATCTAGGAGGGGACTTTTTGATGTTGAATCTTGGCCATCCAAAGGGAAAAAGAGATATCAGATTTTTTGGGCACAAAATCCTAGGGAGCCACCAACTCTCACCTACCCTCCATTACTCCCATTTCCCCAAAATTCGGCCAACCTTGGTTTGTGTGATTTTTGAGACCACAAAACCCTTGATTTTGATATAAAAATATAATTTTTGGCTCATTTCTCACGCATGATTCAACACAAAAAGAAAAAGGCACTATTCATTATCTCTCTCACCTCACAAAAACCGGACAGCCCCTCCATTTTGGAAGGACACTTGATTTTTGGTCTCATTTTCTCCCTAGCTTCTCTCCAATTTTTCTCCCCCCTTCCTCCAACTTTGATCCCCCTTTTTTATGCCATTTTTAGTCATTTATGCTCTAAAACTAAGGATGAGGATGACTTAAGCATCGGAGGGGAAACGCCGGCCACCACACCGGCGTCCCTCTAACCGGTTTGGCTCCGTTTTTGCAGGAACCCGAGAAGCCCGGTCCGAGACGAAAAATCGCCACAACATTTTGGCGCCGTCTGTGGGAAACGTTTATTTCTATTTTTTATTTCTTATATTTGTGGTTGTTTTTCACTTCTGAAATCATTGCATTTTTGTCTCGGTGAACCGGTGTTCCCACCGTTTATGTTTCTTTTTCTTGTATCTTTCAAGGGTGGTTAGTTTTATTAAGTCTTGCTAGCTAGTTTCCCGGTGTTTCCACCGTTTGTATTTCCTTTTTCTTGCATCTTTGCAACCCATGGGTTTTTCAAGAGTGTTTAGTTTTATTATGTTTTGTTAGTTCTTGAGCTTGCTTTTTCAGTTTCTTTGTTTAAGATTCCTAGTTGTTTTGCTTTAGATCTCGGTTAGACTTTTCATAGATTCAGCTTCTCATTTGTCTCGATGTTTCAACCCCCTTTTGGGTGATATTTGTGCTGTGTGCTTCTGGAAGTTAGGGTGCTGTTTGGTGTAAAAAAAAAAAAAAGAGAAAAAAGGCAAGCTGCAAAAGAAAAGAAACAAAAGAAATCTGCCAAAAAAAAATATTTCACCCTAGCACCTGAACTGAAGCTGAGGTGGACTAAGCTAAAGCTGAACCTAGCTGAAGCTAAAGCTGAACCTAGCTGAGGCTGAATCTGGCCGCAGCTGAACCTAACTGGAGCTGAGGTGGACCGAACTGAAGCTGAGGTGGATTGAGCTGAAGTTGAACCTAGCTGAGGTGGACTGTGCTGCAGCTGAATCTAGCTGAGGTGGACTGAGCTGAAGCTGAACCTAGCTGAGGCTGAATCTGGCTGCAGCTGAACCTAGCTGAAGCTGAGGTGGACTGAGTTAGAGCTGAACCTAGCTGAGGCTGAATCTGGCCGCAGCTGAACCTAACTGGAGCTGAGGTGGACCGAACTGAAGCTGAGGTGGACTAAGCTAAAGATGAACTTAGCTGAAGCTGAGGTGGACTGAACCGAAGCTGAGGTGGACCGAACTGAAGCTGAGGTGGACTAAGCTAAAGCTGAACCTAGCTGAAGCTGAAGCTGAACCTAGCTGAAGCTAAAGCTGAACCTAACTGAAGCTGAGGTGGACCGAACTGAAGCTGAGATGGACTAAGCTAAAGCTGAGCCTAGCTGAAACTGAGGTGGACTGAACCGAAGCTGAGGTGGACCGAACTGAAGCTGAGGTGGACTAAGCTAAAGCTGAACCTAGCTGAAGCTGAGGTGGACCGAGTTGAAGCTGAAGCTGAACCTAGCTGAGGTTGAATCTGGCCGCAGCTGAACCTAACTGAAGCTGAGGTGAACTAAGCCGAAGCTGAACCCATCCAGAGCTGAATCCAACCTGGCAGGAGCAGAACCCAGGCGAACCAAAGCTAGACCTGAAGCGAGATGACAGACACCCACCCGGAACAGCAAGCCACGTTGGATGGAGCTAAACCATCCAACAGAGAAGCCAGGGGCAAGCAGCCCATGAGAACTAGCTCCTTCCCGAATCGAGGGACATCAATTCCAGCAGCTGAACCGAGCACTATGCCCTCCCAACTGCTACCGCCAGCTCGGAGGCGAAGTGAGAGACGTACTGCCCCGCGCTCGGAGCGAACTCGAATATCCGACTTGGAGAACTGGATGGAGTAGGTCATTGGCCTCCTTGAGAACCAGCAGCGAACTAACCGTGAGCCAATCTCACGAACGATGATGAGCCCAGCTCCAGTGAATTCCCCACGAGACCGTGGCGCCCCACGGACTCTTGGAGAAGGGGGAGCACCAGAAGAGGAGCTAGAAACCGCAGCTAGAGGCTCGCGGCAGCATAATCAAAGGATGACAGCGCTAAGAGCTCATCCTAGACTACCACCGAGCGAAACCCGAAGGAACCCCGGGAGGAATTATCCTTCACCTGCCTGCCGGCAGCCAGCCGAGGAGCGAAACAGCTCGCGAACGAGATCCGTCAGCGACGCCCTCTCCTCCCCGAATGATGGCCTGGACCTCAGCAACCTCAGGGCTTCCCTTGAGGCCAAGCGGTGAGCACGAGAAGAACAAGGTGGAGCAGAATCCCAGAGTGAACGCAGGAGGCGAACTGAGGTAGATGAAGAAAGAAGGCTCATCCGAGCATAAGAGAGGCAGAAAATCCGTGAGGAGGAGAGGCGAAAAATCCAAGCTGAGGAAAAAGCAAGGATAGAAGCTGAGGAAAGACAGAGGCACGAAGCGGAGAGGAGAATACTAGAAGCTGAGGAGAGAAGGAGGCTCGAGGAGGAGGCGAACACGAAGTTCCATGGAGACCAACAGTGCCTAATCACGCACCCACGTCCCTATGTTTATGTGCCTGAACCGGGACAGGAGACTTCACCGTTTGGAATAGGGATACGCTGAGCTGGCCTCCCCAAGGATTTCAAGGTGCCTAGTGTGGGACGATACGAAGGTAGGGGAGACCCAACGGAACACCTAGGAGCCTAGAAGGTGTGGATGGAATTCGAAGCGGCGGAGGACGCTATCAAATGCCGTGCTTTTCCCTTGACTTTGGAGGGGATAGCCCGGACCTGGTTCAATGGCCTACGCCCAGGTTCAATCAACTCTTTCAGCCAGCTGGAAAGCGCTTTTATGACACAATTCATAGAAGCCAGGCCAGTGAAGAAGCCGCCTTCTCACTTGTCATCTGTTGTGCAAGGAGAGAACGAGTCTTTGAAGACATATGTCCAAAGATTTTCAGACATGATGATACAAATTGAGGGCTACACTGACGACCGAGCAATGCAAGCCATGCAGGATGGAGTCCGTGATAAGGACTTCATCAGAACGATAGCTAAAAATCCGCCGCGCACATTCTCGGAGATGCTGGCCGAAGCCTATAAGCACATCTCAGCGGAGGAGATCATCCAGTGCAGGAGGAACTTGAACCGGAGTGGAGGAAATGGAAGGTCTGAAGCCAGAAAGAATCAAAGAAGTTCCCCACCCCGGAGCAATAAGAGGAGCTATGAGGAGGTGAATCTGGCACCCAGGCCGCCCAAGGGTTAATTCGACAGGTTCACCCCCCTTAACACAACCCGCTCAGAAGTGTTGATGCAGATCGAGGGAAACAACCTGCTGAAGAAACCTTTCCCCATGAGGACACCGTTCAAGTTCAGAAATAAAAATAAGTACTGTAGGTACCACAGAGATTATGGACACACCACAGAAGAATGCACGGAGCTGAAGGACGAGATTGAAGCCCTGATCCAGAGAGGTCAGCTGAAGGAGTTTGTGGCAAAAGCTGCAGGGCCTAACACTCCAGCTCCCCCACGGCGGGAGGACACCGGCAGAGGAGAAGCATCATCACCACCACTACACCCGGGTAACATACTCAGGAACGTAAGGACGATTATGGGAGGACCAGGAGTCGGAGGTGAGTCTAACCGGTCACGAAAGGCGCATGCAAGGGGCGCTTAGGGTCTGGACATGCATCACGAGGTGAATTGCACCTTCAGACCAATAAAAGTGACCCAGAGGGAGAGCTTCTCTATAACGTTCACTGATGAGGAAGCCGCGAGAGTGCAACATCCACACGACGACGCCATAGTTATAACAGCCCAGGTGGCCAACCACAGGGTGTATCGGATGTTAATTGATAACGGAAGCTCGGTTGACGTCCTCTACCTGCCCGCCTTCGACGCAATGGGGCTGAAAAGAGAAGTCTTCAAACCTGTGCGTATGCCGTTGATGGGATTCGCGGGAGAGACCGTTTTCCCTGAAGGTTCCATCGAGCTGCCCCTCACCGTCGGAGAAATCCCCAACAAATCCACTATCATGGTGAACTTCCTGGTGATAAAGTCAGCATCAGCGTATAATGCCATCTTGGAAAGACCGGTACTCAATGCTTTGAGAGCAGCGACCTCGACTTACCACCTCATGATGAAGTTCCCAACCAAAGGAGGAGGCGTTGGATTAGTGCGAGGAGACCAATATGAGTCCAGGCAATGCTATGCCACAGCTCTTAGGGAGAAGGACGCCCACGCAGAGACGCTGCCCATCTTTTCCACCTCCGGATAGAAATGTCCTGAGCCGCGTCACAAAAGACTCAACCACCTAATCCATGCCGGACCCTCCGAGCAGAAATGCTCCAAGCTAGCATCGACCCCCGAGCAGAAATGCTCCGAGCCAGCGCGGAACCTAACGCCCAAAAAGAAATCACGGAGGCAAAAATCATCCTCCGAGCATAAATGTTCCAAGCCACATCTCGAAAGAACTACTTCACCAGCACCACCTAAGACCAGCGAAGAAAATGCTTTGCCAGCTCCTAAAGTTGGCGCGGAGGCGATAATTGAAGATTTATTGATGATGGAGGTCCAGACGGATGATGGAGGTCCAGGAGGAGTTCTAGAAAGAGAGGTGGATGACAGGAGGCAAGGGATGCTTCGAGGAGAACCAATGGAGGAACTCACAAGCATCCAATTAGACCCAAAGGACCTAGCGAGAACCACTAAAATTGACACAATGCTTTCATCGGAGCTGAAGGAAGTGCTTGTGGAGTTCCTAAAAGCCGATTCAGACGTTTTTGCTTGGTTCCACAAGGATATGCCTGAAATAGACCCGGAGGTGATGGTGCACAAGCTAAATATAAATCCAGGCCCAGTCTTGTGGCCTCGGCCTAGGTCCCAGACTTCGGCCCAGTCCCGTGGCCTCTGCTTAGGACCCAGCTTCGGCCAGATCCCAACTTCAGCCTCGGTCTCATGGCTTCCGCCCAGGCCCCAGCCTCAGCCTCGGTGCTGTAGCTTCCGCTCAGGCCCCAACTTCAGCCTCGACCCCGCGGCCTCAGTCCCAGGACCCAGCTTCAGCCTCGGTCCCGTGCAGCTTCCGCTCAGGCCCCAGCTTCAGCCCCAGTCCTGCAGCTTCCGCTCAGGCCTCAACTTCAGCCTCAGTCCCGCGGCTTCCGCTCAGGTCCCAGCTTCAGCTTTGGTCTTATAGCCTCAGCTTAGTTCCATGGCCCACAACACAGCTTAGTCTCGGGCTTCAGCCCAGCTCCCGAGCTTCGGCCTAGCTCCTGAGCTTCGGCCCAGGTCTGTGGCTTCCGTCCAAGTCCGTAGTCTTCAGTAAGATCCCGAGCTTTAGCCCAGATTCCTGACCTCCGCCTAGGTCCCGAGCTTTGGCCCATCTCCATGACACGCTGCCTCTGTCCAGCTCTAGATGGACCAGTAACTTCGGCAGAGAGTGCCGCTTGAATTCTGCTACTGGATGAGCTGCCTCGGTCCAGCTCCGGACAAATCTAAAACTTTGGAGGAGATCGCTGCTGGAAAGGATGCTAAGTCCTAGCTACTGGAAGATCTGCTGAATTTTAGCTGCTGGAGCAGTTGCTGAGTTCCAACTCTTGAAGGATTTGAAACTTCGAAGGAAGTTCTTGCTGAATTTCACCACCTAGAAAATTCGCCCAGTTCCAGCTCTAGAGAGACCTGCCATCCTGTAGCTGAATTTAACCGGAGTAGAACCTGAAGGAAATGTCGAACACTCATCTGGAGCAACAGGGCACATTGGACAGAATTGAGCTGTCCAACAGAGGAGTTGGAGGCAAGCGACCTATGGAGACCAGCTCCGTTCGCAACTGAGGAACCTCAACCCCAGCAACTGAACCAACAACACTACCTTCACAGGAGCTACCCCCAGCTTGGAGACAAAGTACAAGATGGGTAGCACCATGCTCTGAGCGAGCCCGACTATATGATTTAGGGAATCAAACGGACCAGATCAGATCATCNTCTCTATAATTGATGATTATTCTAGGAAGGTGTGGGTCTATCTTTTAAAGCATAAAAGTGAAGCTTTTGAAAAGTTTAAAACCTAGTGTATCCTTGTAGAAAATCAGACTGGTAAGAAACTGAAGGTCCTAAGAACAGACAATGGTTTAGAATTTTGCAACTCTGTTTTTGATCACTACTGTGTTAGTAATGGTATTCAAAGACACAAATCTGTGAAATACACCCCTCAGCAAAATGGTGTTGCTGAGAGGATGAACAGGACTTTGATAGATAAAGTCAGATGTTTGCTATCTAGTTCAGGTCTCTCAAAGGTTTTTTGGGGGGAAGCTGTTACAACAGCAGCTTATTTGGTGAATAGGTGTCCCTCTACTGCCATAGACTTTAATACTCCTGAATTCATGTGGTTTGGTCATAAACCAGATCTGTCTAACCTAAGAGTGTTTGGTTGCCAAGCCTTTGCTCATCAGAAAGAGGGAAAATTAGACCCTAGAGCTGTTAAATGTGTGTTCCTTGGTTATCCTGAGGGGGTTAAGGGTTATAGACTATGGCTACATGAATCTGGAGGTTTTAAAGTTATTATAAGTAGAGATGTGGTGTTTAATGAGAATATTATGCCTTGTTTGAGAACTAACACTGCAGAAACTGAAATTCAACACAAAGAGAGTGCTGTTCAGATTGAGGTGGAGACTCAGACTTATGATAATGACATGCAAGAGTCTCAACCAGATCCAGTTCTTGTTCCAGAACAGACACAAGATCTGGTCCATAACTCAGAAGCTTCAGAGGAAGTTACTGAACAGCCAGATCAGACAATCCGGGATTACCAACTGGTCAGAGACAGGGAGAAAAGGCAGGTAAAGCCCACAAAAAGGTATGGCTATGCTGATCTTATTTCTTATGCCTTAATTTCTGATCAAGAATTAGCAAATAATGAACCTAAGAATTATATTGAGGCTATAAACAGTCAATATGCTAAATATTGGTATGATGCTATGAAAGATGAAATTAATTCTTTGCATAAAAACCAAACCTGGCAGCTAGTTTCTAAGTTAGAAAATCAAAAAATGGTTGATTGTAAATGGATCTTTAAAGTTAAAGAGGGACTTACTGATAAAGATCCAGTTAGATTTAAGGCTAGACTTGTAGCAAAGGGGTTTACTCAAAGGGAAGGGGTAGACTATAATGAAATATTCTCTCCAGTGGTAAAGTATACCACTATTAGAGTAATTCTAGCCTTAGTAGCTCACTTTAACTGGGAACTAGAACAGTTAGATGTAAAAACTGCTTTTCTTCATGGTAATTTGGAAGAAAAATTTTTTATGAAACAGCCAGCGGGTTTTACTGTCAAAGGTGACCAGGAACTTGTTTGCTTATTAAAAAGATCTCTATATGGATTAAAGCAAGCTCCTCGTCAATGGTATAAAAGATTTGATATGTTCATAACTAGAATAGGTTTTAAGAGAAGTAAATATGATATGTGTTTGTATTATAAAGGGTCTTCCCGTGGTAATACTGTTTTCTTTCTGCTTTATGTTGATGATATGTTGCTTGCTGGCCAGAATATAGAGGAAATTCAGAAAATTAAGAAAAGCTTAAATTCTGAGTTTGATATGAAGGAATTAGGACCAGCTAAGAGAATTTTAGGTATGGATATTTTAAGGGACAGAAATAAGAAAACTTTGTTTCTTAATCAGAAAAATTATTTCAATAAAGTTTTAAATAAATTCTCTATGCATGATGCTGTTCCTACTAGTGTGCCTTTAGCAAATCATTTTGATTTGTCTATTGAACATTGTCCTAAAACTGAGCAGGAAAAAGAAGATATGGTAAGTGTTCCCTATTCTAATGCTGTAGGATCTGTGATGTACACTATGATATGTACAAGACCTGATCTTGCTCATGCTATTAGTGTATTGAGTAGGTTTATGGCTAATCCTGGTAGAGAGCACTGGGAAGCTCTTAAGTGACTTCTTCGTTATATTAAAGGAACTTTAGATCATGGTCTGTTATTTAAACATAATAGTGAAGGTGTTACACTTAGAGGATATGTAGATTCTGACTTTGCTGGTGATAAAGATAAAAGAAGATCTACTACTTCTTATATGTTTACTGTGTGTGGAAGTTGTATAAGCTGGAAATCACAGCTTCAGCCTATTGTAGCTCTTTCAACTACAGAGGCTGAATATATAGCTACAACAGAGGCTGTAAAAGAGGCACTGTGGCTAAAAGGTTTGTTAACTGAACTTAATCTATTGCATCGAAAGGTAGCAATTTTTTCTGATAGTCAAAGGTTTGTAAAAATCCTGTTTTTCATGAAAGAACTAAACATATTGACGTTAAGTTTCATTTTGTGCGAGATGTGATTGAGCTGGGGCTTATACAAGTAGTGAAGATTCATACAGAATGTAATCCTTCAGACATGGGAACTAAAATACTTCCTTTAAGCAAGTTTGCTGTCTGCAAGAAGTTGCTCAGAATTGATCCAG
>QANX01001557.1:0-17499 GCA_003254975.1 Ochetophila trinervis
ATGGGTGTTGCTGAATGTGATTGCCGCATATATTTTCCGCGAAGCGTTATTAATGCCCGTCGCAAATGTATTTGGCGCGCAGATTTTCGGCGACACTTGTGGAATGCCTGTCGCGAAATGTATTTGGCGCGATTATTTTTCGCGACACATGCCGATTTTGTGTCGCCGAATATGTTTCGCGCCACATTTTTCGCGACGGTTTTCGATCGTGCGTCGCAGAAGCTGATTTCACGCACATTTTAGCGACGTGGGTGCGTCGCTATTTTGTTCAAATAAAGGCGACGCACTATATTTGTGTCGCCGTTAGTTTATTGCGACGCAAATTTTTTGCTTCGTCGCGCATTTAGTGTCGCCGATTAAGGTTTTTGGCGTAGTGAAATTACAATAACAATAAACTATAAAAATTTTAAAAACATGAACTAAAAACTAACCATATTACCAAACAACACTTATTTAGTGTCGCCGTTAGTTTATTGCGACGCAAATTTTTTGCTTCGTCACGCATTTAGTGTCGCCGATTAAGGTTTTTGGCGTAGTGAAATTACAATAACAATAAACTATAAAAATTTTAAATACATGAACTAAAAACTAACCATATTACCAAACAACACTTATTTACCGATGAAATTTAAACCCAATGAGACCTCCTAAATAAGGAAAAACCAACTAAATTCCTTGTATCTTTAGATTAAAAATAGTAATTAAATGAAAATAAAAATAAAAAACAGAGTATGGTAGTTTCAATGAACAAATAGAAGGTATTAATCAAGTCAAGAAATTGAATGATTGAGCCCCTCTTGCAACCTTGATGAACACATCCTCCACTGTGGTATCAGTAAGACCCCATGCAGAAACTGTGAACTTGGACTTGGCAAACTCCACTGCTCTATACACATCTGCAATTCTAACCTCATCTTTTGGTAGCTCATACTTCTGGGTTCCAGACAAATGGTATATCTTCTTCACATTTACCGAGAGATTCCGGACCATGTTCTCTACATCTTCCTCGTGTTCCGACGATGTTGTCATTTTAAACACATAAGTTCCACCATATCTAGCTTTCAGCTGTCATAACAAAGACAACATTTGCAGTGCTGGGTTTCACCAATTGGTAGATTATATGTGACATAAAAAGCCATAGGCTGTAAATTGTGTATCATTTTGTAGTTTTGAGCCTTTAAAAAAGGTATTTCGGAAACTTGTACATTATACATCAAGGAAAAGCATATTTGAATATATTTAATATGTGTTTGGATGAAGAGAATCCCATGAATCATATATATTCAACTCTTCATGTTATAGAAAATTAAGTTACCTCTTTTGAATTCCCTATGCACTGCAAGCTGCCATTGGCCATAACTCCTAACCTATCACACAGGAACTCTGCCTCTTCCATGGAATGAGCTGAAAGACAAAAGAAAACAAACTAAACTCTATCAATGAGTCGATGATGTGAAAATGCAATTATACTATGTTATGCAACATGACTAGCGTAGATCAAGGCCACTATAAAGTACTGGTGAGGATGATTGCTCTGTTTTGCTTCGCATGCTTCACAACATTCCATAAGCTGTTTTTGGAAGCTGGATCTAATCCAGTACTAGATCCAGCTTACCCTGAGACCCCATCAGCGTGCTTAACTAAAGAATCATAATCTACTAAAGCTATTCCCTGACGTGCCCAAATGTTGCAACAATGCCATTGAACCCAATGTCAGCCCAACCAACCGATGAAATTGTTCCCGGAAAGGGCTAAAATTTTTAACTCAGTGATCTTTGTGACTTTAAAACTATACCTGCATGTGGAGGTAAAAATTATTTTGTAACTTTTATTGAAGATTGCAATAAATATTGTTATGTATATTTAATACATAGCAAAGATGAGACTTTGAATACGTTTAAGACATATACAGCTGATCTTGAAAGTCAATTGGAAAAGAAAATAAAGATCATAAGATCTGATAGAGGTGGAGAATATGAATCCACTGCCTTTTCTGATTTTTGTTCTTTACATATACATCAAATAGCATTTCAATATATATACACCACAACAAAATAGTGTACCAGAAAGGAAAAATAAAATTTTGAACCTAGAAGAGGAAGTAAAACAAAAATACCAAAGAGTTTTGGTCCAGACTTTATGAAAATGCCATGCAAGAATGCTAGAAGAAATGGATTTATGATCTTGGTCGCACTTGAGATATTATCTTTTGTGATAATTCTTTTTGTATTTCAATTGAATTAAATTTGATTATAAGATAATTTATTATCTGATATAATTAAATTATTGATAAGATAAAATCTAGATAACAGTTGTTATATCTGTTAAGATTTTATTTTAAATTTTAAATTGAGAATATTAGTTTGTTTAGGTTTCTATTATTTGTACGTACAATTATTAGAAAGAATCCAGAGAACAAACTGATCCAACTTTAACTTAGAGAGAATATGTAAAAACATCGAGTGAAAATATTAAAGAAAATATTAATTCTCTAATATTTTGGTTTATTCCCTAAGATACAATAGAGTCCACACTCTGCTATACTACCTGAGATTAGTCCTGGAAGATCTAGCAGATGCAGTGGTAGATCCAATAGCAAATCCGGTGGTAGATCCTAGTAGCATTAGCAGATCCGGTGGTAGATCTGGTGATAACCTGTAGATCCAGGTGCAGATCGTAGATCCGGTAGAATCATTATACCACGCATCAAATTCAGAAAGTTTGCAAGGTATTTTGTTTTATTTTTCATATAATTCAGTCATGTATTTTTTTGTGGGTTATTGATTTTACGCTTCCGCAAAATATATTTTTCTTACAATTGGTACCAAAGCTTACCATAAGTTTATATGTTGAATCTAAATTATGAAGCATGTTATGATGTATGTTTAGATATATGGCACCTAGGATCTATATTTGTTGGATCATGTATGCTATAATATTATTTATAATTTTTATTCATAATTGAAATTTAATTGATGAATGGTTGTAGCTTTAATCCATGGTTAGATGTTTGGTTGTATTTTTTCTTTGGGTTTGTAACAGGGAGGCTAATCAAATATCAGGTTTCCTCCCTGATTTTTAATTTATTTACGTTTTATTTTATATAATGTAAATTTGTAAAAATACAAACTTGTTGTGGTGTATATTATGAATACGTTTAAGACATATACAGCTGATCTTGAAAGTCAGTTGGAAAAGAAAATAAAGATCATAAGATCTGATAGAGGTGGAGAATATGAATCCACTGCCTTTTCTGATTTTTGTTCTTTACATATACAGCAAATAGCATTTCAATATACACCACACCAAATTAAATAGTGTACCAGAAAGGAAAATAAAATTTTGAACCTAGAAGAGGAAGTAAAACAAAAATACCAAAGAGTTTTGGTCCAGAGTTTATGAAAATGCCATGCAAGAATGCTAGAAGAAACTCAGAAGTTCGTGAATCTAACGTGGCCTAATCATGGAAATGATCAATTCTGGTAAATACTAATAAGTAACGGTCTCTTGCCTTCATTACTGAATAATTTTTATAAGAAATTTGCAAGGCTAATATTCTTTATATAGTGGTTTAGCGGTTCAGCTTCCTAAAACAGGTTGCGGAATGTTGTGAAAGCTTATGCAAAGCAAGACAGAGCAATCATCCTCACCAACATAATTTATAGTGCTGGCCTGTTTCTACTCATAGTGAATTCATTGGTAAAGCTTTGTTAAACAACAATCCCATATCGGTTAGGACTTAGGACACTAATAAAAATTAACTTGACTAATAGTACTTTTGGACGAGGCCCTAAACTAATAAGATTCCTAGCAATTCTGTTTTTTAATTTTTCTGCAATGAAGAGAACTTGATGATCAAGACCACATTATACCTGCGGATCTTATATTTAGATACTAGAACTCCAAATAAGGAGTTCGTTTTTCTTTTAATTAATATGAGACGGAGATTTTAAAGTATATATTACTCAACTCCAAGTACTTTTCATAAGTTCAAGTTAACAGTGGTACTGGATTGTGGTGGGTCTGAAGTTCTAAGTTCAATACCTTTTATTATGTTGCTAATTTTCAAAAATTAAGTCCTGTTTTAAACAATAGAAACGGACTGACTATGATGCTGGTAGACCTTCCAGATTCTGGAAATGTTCAACAACAATCCCACCTTATTCAATTGTAGCTTTTGGTGGTCACATTGGGCCAAAACCATTATATATATTATAAAATTGTTAGACTTAGGAGATATGTTATTATAATATCCTAGATCTGGATTGCTTAGAAGTCCACGAGAGGAGGAATTGACTAATACCCAATATGGCATTTGGATTTTTCTAAATTCGATTGTCGAGGTTGAATCTTTAATTTGTGTAATGAACCTATTATTTAACGTTTATATATCTCTTAAAATGCTTATTTAGTATAATAATAATAATAAAAGAAAGATTCTAGCCGACCTAGGAATATTTTTTTATAAAACAAAGGAAAACAATTAAGTTCAATAAGGCACGTCTTTTCACCTAAAAACTATATTATCTGAATTAAAGAAAAGATGACAAACTTGAAAGAATATTGTGTTTGTTATCTGAGAAATTTTTTACAAAGAAAACAACTGTTAAACACGATCTTACAGACACAACAAAAAATCTGGCCTACAGCGACAACGACCTTTCGTGACTGAAGGCCATTTTTTTGTCGCTAAATCATTTCAGTTACGAAAACACGTTGTAACAGCGCTGTGACAGTAAGTGTGTCATTGAAATTCCCTAGCCACGAAAAAAAGAGTGGTTCGTGACTGAAGGCCAATTCTAAAATTTTGGAATTTTTCGTGACTGAATGTGTCACATTTCGTCACGAAAAATGTTGTAACTGAAATTCGATGTATTCATTACTGAAACTACTGGTTTCGTGGCTAAAGTTTGTCAATCAGTTACGAAAACTGTAGTGTCTATTTCGTGCAGTAGTCACGACATCTTTGTTGTGACTAATTCGAAGTGTTTTAGTCACAAGTTTTATGCCCGTGACTAAATTGTACTTGAATTAGTCATGAAAACATCCATGGCTAATTGTACATTATATTAGCCACGATAGTCCTTTTCGTGTCTAAATTTGTACTTTTTTGTCACGAATTGGTTTTCATTACTTAAATCGTATTCATTAGCCACAGAAAACTTCGTTGCAAATTGTTAATTCAGTTAGCCACAAAAGATTTTTTCATAACATTTTGCATATTTTTTTGTCACAAACTATAAATTCCGTTACTAAAAACAGTTCGATTTGCCAATGTATATTTTATGTTTCCTTGCTATTTATATTAGCCATGGAAGTTATACATAATTGTTGTTCTGGAAACTTTATCAGTCCCATATTAATTAGTTACTCACATGCTGGAATAAAACATATATAAGTTCCAAATTGCATCTACAACTAACAAACAAATACTAAACGAAATGTAGCTTATCAAAATATTCTAAATGTCTTATAATTAACCATCCCAAAATATTACTATATATCCACAAAATATATAAGTTTCAGTGTAAGCATTGCTATATCTCAGTTTCTCACTACCTAATCACAGCATGTGCAAGTTAAGATGTTAGCACTTAACATCTTCAAAAAATATATATTAATATATGGCCTTCAAACTAATATTTACTGACATCTCAAAAGTAAGGTATCAGCTTGCATACCACATTCATTCTGAGTCCAAGATAAGGGAACCTGCATCTCAGTCAAGCAGAAACAACCAACAAAATTTCATACACATACATTATGTAAGGCTCATTAACACAATTTCAGAAACTCTACTTGTTAATTCACAAGTACCTTCATCATTAGGAGTTGTCTCAATAGGTAGATTACGCTCAAAGGAGTCCATTCGCAGCTGCATTTCCCTTATGTAAGTCATGTAATTGTTATGATGCTCCTCATGCACTTTCAACCTTTCTTTTAGTTCCTCGTTTTGCATCTCAACGTTGGCAGCTTTTTGCACTGCTGCCTCCTCTCTCTTGCGTGCCTCTTCAGCTTCTCTTAAAGATTTTGAACCCTCCACGTTTTAGATCTTCTGGGCTTTGCACTTTCACCTAATCCACATACGTAGCTAGATTTTGGCGGCAAAACCATATCAAATAGTTCATACTCTCCAACTTCAATGTCGCATTCTTCCTGTGTCTCATCCTCCAACTTAAGTACCTTATCCTAAAAAACAGTTACATAAACTTCAGGATTTGATTCTCGATAAATATTAAAGCTAAAAAACAGCTATCAACTGTCCTTGATTACCAGAAATTTCTACATACTAGTTAGTGATCATATACATATGCATTTATATTAACATCCATCGAAATGTGTACTTACATAAACCTTTTTCGATACGTCGTCTACCCACTTGTTCTTCTTCTTGCTGAAATGTGTCTCTTTCCATAGTTGATTTCTCCCAAGCAACTGTCAATTTTCAGCGTCTCCCTACAATGTAAAATGTTTATCGATTTAGTACATATGGTCTGCGTTTACGGCAAACACATATAGCAGCCTCATCTTATTCTTTAAAGGATAAAAAATCTTACCAAATCATATCCGAATTTTTTTTTTGAAACTGAAGGGATATCTTCTGTCACAAAATTTATTTTGTAGCTTCAATTTTCGTTGCTGTAGGCCAAATTTCTTGTAGTAAAAGACTAAGCTTTTTATACAAGCTTAAACCAACTAACCAAACTAACCATAATAGCTAATGATAATTGTACATCTGGCAAGATTAAAATAGAAACCAACAAACGGCACAAATAACTCCAACAATCTGAATATTTTAATGTTTTATTGCTTCGCTAACATGTGAAGAAAATTTCATCTACCACCCTTAAATTTGATGAAAATATACAATCATTTAGAAAAATCATCACTAAGCTCCTTTAACTAGTAACTGAGTCTTGGAATTCATTTTTGGCAAGAATTGATCTAATACATTTTTGGCGAGACTTGATCTAATTCATTTTTGGAAAGAATTTATCTAATTCATTTTTGGAAAAAATTGGTCTAATTCATTTTTGGAAAAAATTGATCTAATTCATTTTTGGCAAAATTGGTTACTTTCATGCATACAACAATTCATATGTCATGTCAGTTGGTGTCAAAACAAGGAGATACACATGCAGATAAACTCAAGGTAGAAGAATATTAATAGAGAATGTTAAATGTTGTATATATGGCATTTAAATTGATATTGTTTAAATATAAATAGTATAAATGTATAGTCAAATCAAATATTGTTCTCCACTGGATATTTTGGCTTTTAGAAAAATAAAGACTGTCTAACAGACTTTCTATAAATATATTCAGTTTGAAATGTCTAGGCCATATTAGCTAACATTCATTGTAGACATTACAATTGAGAGCAATTTTTTTTAAATATTGTCTACATTATTTATTAATTATTATTTTTTTGGTAAGATTGTCTACATTATTTATGTATCATGTTTATTTAAACAATTCACATTTCTATTGGATATGCTCTAATATCGCAAAAAAAAAAATCATCTACATACCAAAATAATTAATGAGAATCATATGCTTGCATGCTTGTAAGAAATTCTATCCTAACTTAATTTGGGCGTACACTCATAGAGGTACATCAGTAATTCTTGGCCCATCTCTTGTCTAGATTCAAGGCATATTATTATTGACAGAGAAAAATAATTGCATGGGTGTCACTTGCAATTGCTTTTGAAAATCAATTTGTTTAACAGCTATGTAACAATATTTTATTAGTTTTTATTTTTACAAAAAATAAATAAATAAACTAAGAGTTCAATTTCCATATTAAATTATTTTTTTGGAACATTAATATATTAACATATCAATGATCATATCAGTTGGACAAAAGATGGGATCTCCATCACGTTTTGTTATGTGATCAACTATATAATAACAGAAATAAATTGAAAAAAAAATGTGTGGAAACCTCTATAAATAGAATGATGATATAAGTAGAAATTGCATATCCACCGCTTTAGCTTCAATTTCTAGACAGAAAGTTATTTTGGTGGAAAAACTAAAAATGAGTTCTCAAACAGAGGTCTCTCAAATTCCTATTATAGATTTCTCTAAGGAAGACTTGAAGGCTGCAGCTTCATCTTCTTGGCTTTCCTTGTGCAACCAAGTCCAGAATACACTGGAGAATTATGGTTGTTTCATAGCAAAATATGATCAACTTTCTCCTGAGCTTTCCAAGAAAATTTTTAGCCAAACCAAAGATATGTTTGAGGTTCCTATAGAAATCAAAAAGAAAAATGTAAGTCACATACCTTATCGTGGCTATCACACTGGACCATCAAACCCGAATTTGCCACGATTCGAAGGCTTAGGCATTGACAATGCAACATCTCTAGAAGAAACTCGAAAGTTCATGAATCTCATGTGGCCTGCTGGAAAGGATGGCCAATTCTGGTAAGTATTAATGGTTAATTATAACATCATTTAATTTCATCATGATGATCATGAATCTCTTTTACCTTATTAATAGCTTTAATTGTCAAATTAATTTAACTAACTAATAATGATTAATTTGTGCAGCGAAATTGTTAACTCTTATGCCAAGTTATTAGGAGATTTGACTGAATTCGTTCTAGAAATGGTGTTTGAAAGCTATGGTGCAAGGAAACACTATGACTCATTCGCTGCTTCCAACAGTCACGTTCTTAGATTCCTCAAATATAAGCCTCTTGACACCAATATACCGATCACCACTAATATAAGGTTTCAACCCCATAAGGATCTCAGCATTGCAACTATAGTTCATCAAATCGATACTGGTGGTTTGGAGGTACAAGCAAAGGATGGAACTTGGATTGCCATTCAACCCCAACCTTCGCAGTTTGTGTTCTTGGCTAGCGAAGCAATGCAGGTGATATATATATATATATATATATATATATATATATATATAGTCAGGCTCACATCAAATCGAGTACTTTACAATTTAAAATAAAAACTATATATTATTACATTCTAAATTGTTATTTTAAAACTATATATATAATAAAGTTGGGCTTATGTGAGCCTATCTATATATAATTATAATGAATTAATTAACTTGAGATATATTAATTATTAATTAATTATAATTGATTAACTTATGATGAATTAGGTATGGAGCAATGACAGGATCAAAGCTTGTAGCCATCGAGTGACAATGTCAGGAAAAGGAGAAAGATACTCACTGGGGCTATTTACTTTCAACAATGGAGTCATACAAGTACCAGAAGAACTGGTGGATGATAAACATCCATTGCTCTATAAGCCATTTGATCATCCTGAGTTTATTCGATTTTTCCTTACTGCCGATGAGAAAGTCAAGTTAGCTAATCCTATCAAGACCTTTTGTGGTGTCTAATCACAAATATAATGAAGTTTCTAATAAAGACTTTTTCCATATGAAGTAAAGTCAATCTTGTAATAAATTATTGAAGTAGACACACACACACACACACACACATATATATATATAATGGATACATGTACCCTATGAATGTATGATGAATGTGTATCGTTGTCTTAAATTTGTATTTCAATAATAATCTCTTTTATTAGAGATTTATATATAGAATGAAATGAATGCGTATTTGTTTTCCACTGTCCAACATTTGTATTTCAATAATTAATTATATATTGAGATAAAGAAAAAACTTCAAGTTGCAAATGGAGTTTGGTATATCACAATTCTCAAAATCTCTCTTAATGATTGAATCCTTTAGGCTTAAACATCGTTTAGCATAAAATGACAAAATACGAAATTGATTAGTCATATATGTATATAAGATTCTAAACCAAATGCAGTTCACCGGCCAGCCATTAATTTGTATCTTTCCTAAAAGCATCGATTAAAACAATACAAACATTCATATATATCTAATATTTAAATCTTATATATATTGCAGCGTAATTCTTTAATTACATGATTCTTAGAAATGTTTCTACATATATTTGTTCATTATGCTCCGCACCAAAAACAATTACATTTACTAAAAATATCCTATCTAGATCCAGTACTTTTTTGATGAATTATTAATCTAGATCTAGTGATTGATAACTTAAAGTCTACCCCTAGCAACTTGAACACTCTTTCTGCCAAATTTGGCTATTTAGTCAGGAAATTAATTGTTTGGCGTAACTTTTTGTTTTTTTGCCTATGCTTCTTCTTCTGCTTTTTCAGATAAGCTTCTTGAAAAAACTAATTTTTATTGGTTTGGTCAAAAGCTCTTCTGAAAGTTTAAAGCACTTCTACAAAATTATACAAACACTTCCAAAAATAGTTTTTGAATTTAAAAAACTGCTTCTGACTTTTTGAAAACTATGTCAAACAACACCTAAGTATTTTTATTTTTTTGGATGCAATAAGTAGAAAAAAAATTAAAAAAAAAAAAACAATCACTCTTACACATTAGGAAAGGGGAAAACTTAATGGGGTATTGTAAGGCTTGAAAAAGTTAGGATTTATTGAAAGCAATGTTCTAACATGATATTAATTATTGTAAGCTCCCTACGGTCACAAGAATTTTTGGATATTAAATTTAAGAAATTAAATTAAATTTTTGAAACTTCTAAATTTAGTTTTATGGGTTTTTATTTTTTAGCTCCAGTTTTATTTGTTAAAAGTCAAATTAATTTAGGGTAAGGTGGATTGTCATTTACCTTTGCCTATATATGCGTGGTGGGATGTTCCAAGATTAGTACTTAAACTATTTTTTATATGTTCATAAATAGAGTAGGTTGATTTATAAAATGTAAACGTTTTGGTTTGTTTATTGGAAAAAGGATTCTTCCTAACTCTTATATTTTAGGTGGATTGCTTAAAGTGGCAAGTTTTATTTTCTCTAAATCTTATCACTTAAGTGAGGCAGGTTGTACTCTTATTAAGTGGATTTTTTAGAGTAAAGAGTTGAATTTTTGGTGTCAATGTCCGTGTCTACTTATTAATAACACGCTTATATATCAAATAAAAATATATCTCTTAAAAAAGATCTTTATTAAAAAAAATGTTTTTAAAAGAAATAATTGATACCATATTATTTTATTGTGATTTTAGATAATATCCATTAAAATTACTATGCCACATTCAATGGAATGTGATTGTTAAAATTACTATGCCACATCATAAGTATATATAGACATTGTTTTGAAAAAATGTGCTCACATCAAGCTGACATGGCTTTGACATTGTTAAGGTAAATGTCTACTACCAGAGACTCTATAAAACATTGTCAAGTTTCTAAAAAAATAAAATTTTCCTTATAAATCTAATTTGCTAAAAAACTTAAAATATTTAATAAAACACATAATTAATTAATAATCATAAATAACATTTGTACATATTATCATTGGAGAATAATTTTTAAATTGAATATGCATATATGCTATATAGATTTAAACAGTGTTTATTTATATGTCACGTATATAGCAATCCACGTTCTCTATTAAAGATGCTCTAAAAGCATCTCCAATGGAGAATGTGGATTGTTGTATGACATATAAATAGACATTATTTAAATTTATGTGGCATAAATACACAATCAATTTAAAAATTATTCTCCAATAGTAATGTGTACAAAGATTATTTATAGTTATTAATTAATTATATATTTTATTAAATATTTTTAGTTTTTAAGCAAATCAAATTTTTAAAGAAAATTTTACTTTTTTAGAAACTTGACAATGTCTGACAGAGCCTTCAGAAGTAGACATTCATATTGACAATGTCAAAGTCACGTCAGCTCGATATCCATTATAGACATTCCCATTGGAGAGTATTTTTTCAAAATAATGTCTATATGTATTTATGTAGCATGTTAATTTTAACAATCCATATTCCATTAAAGATGCTCTAAGTATTTTTTGCTTAACTGTCTATTAAATTGATATTTTTGCCAAATCAGCAAGAAACTCTTCTAACCTCTATGATATATAAACAACAATTTACAAAACTATTGAAGATGCTTTAAGTCTAACATTAGTTTCAAATCACACTCATTGTAGTTTATTAGTAATTCAAAAGTTTATATACTTAGTGGGGTATATTTAATTAGAACTTTTAGAGACTTTTGCAGACTTTTTCTAAATCATAGACTTTTGTAAACTTTAATAAATTTTTATAGACTTTTGTAGAGTTTATAAAAGTTTGTTGAACTTTGAATGACTTTTATTAAACCTTTTTTTAAATGACTTATAAATTGANTTCACCGAGACAAGAAAAAAAGGTGAAAAACTACCACAAACATGAGAAGTAAAAGATGGAAACAAACGTTTCCCACAGACGGCGCCAAAATGTTGTGGCTGTTTTTTGTCTCGGGCTGGGCTCCTCGGGTACCTGCAAAACCGGAACCCAATCGGTTAGGGGGGCGCCGGTGTGGTGGCCGGCGTTTCCCCTCCGATGCTTAAGTCAGTGATCATCCCTTGATTATCAGCTCAAAACCATGAAAGATGACTGAAAAAAATGGTCAAAAACAGGGGGGCAGGGGGAGCCAAACTTAGAGGAGAAAGGGCAGGAAAAGATCTTTTTTTTTTGGAGTGTCCAGGCGGGAGAGAAGCGATCCGGTTGTGTGAGGTGAGGTAGATGGTGAACAGTGATCTTGGCTTTATTAGGTAATGTAATCATCACATGGAAATGTCAAATCCCCTCCCATTTCCCCAAATGCATGCCTTAGTGGTCTCCAAATCCACCAACTCAAGGCAGCCGGATTTTTAGGAGAGAAGAGAGGGAGAGGGTGGCGGTTAGGTGGGAGTTGGTGGTGCCTTGGGCTGCGTGTGGCTCCAGATTCGGCTTCCCAAGAGAGGGAGAGGGTGGCGGTTAGGTGGGAGTTGGTGGTGCCTTGGGCTGCGTGTGGCTTCAGATTCGGCTTCCCCCTTTTGCCCCTTTTATCACTTACCTCATAACTTACACATGGAGGGTCAGGATTAATCCACTGATGGCCTGATGTCCCAGATGGGAGACAAGTGTCTCTACCCAAGTTTATGGGCTTAGGAAGTTCTCTGGGCTTAGGTAGCCCACCACATTGTTGGGTATTTAATTTATTACCCATGATTACTAGGTATTGGGCCTAAATGGTGGGTAAAAATCCCCACAACAAACTCCATTTTGAAGTTTTTAGCAACATCAAACCCAACTCAAATACCCACCAAGATAATGAGTTTTTTGTTAGAATAATATTGTTAAAATGTATATTAATGTATTTGAATGTTATGTGTGTGTTTTAATTTTTATTAAAATCAAAAAGAAAAAAAAAAACTAGAAAAATGAAGGTTGAAGATGATAGTACATGCCCTGCTTAAACATTGGGTGGTGTGTGCATTGTTTGGACGGTGTGTACAAATATTGAACAGTTTGTGCAAATGTTAAGCGGTGTGTGCAAATGTTGGACGGTGCATGCAAGAGTGTACTCTGTCTTATATTATGCCACATTACCCAACATAAAGGCAGTATGAACCTCCTGCCCATAAAATGACAAACCGTCCAACATAATAGTAGCGTGAGTCTAGTTGGATAGACAGTATAAGACATTTTATTACTGTCTCATAAACCGCCTTTAATTATGACAATGTGGCACACTGAAGGGACATGTATGGGTTAAAAAACGATAAAAATGTTCGAGGTGCATGCAATTGATATTTTAATATTTCAACTGCAGTTAAATGGACATGTTTCTGGTACAAATCTCATATAATTCAAAGTGAACACGTTATCACCTAGACGTGTAAGTTCATAAAAATGCAAAAATAAAAGCAACTTGCATAAAAAAAAATTAAATAAAAAAGTACATTGTATGCTTTAAATAATAAAATTTATAAATCATTAAATTTAGACCCACAAAATGTGATCAAGATTTTAAAAAAATTCACGCTTAATGTTTCAAATATATTAGAGCATCTCCAATGGTGAATGTGGATTGCTATATATGTGGCATAGAAATAGATACTGTCTAAATTTACGTAGCATAAATGCACATTCAATTTAAAAATTATTCTCCAATGGTAATGTGCACAAATATTATTTTATGATTATTAATTAATTATATATTTTATTAAGTATTTTTAATTTTTGAACAAATTAAATTTTTAAGGTAAATTTTACTTTTTAGGCAACTTGACAATGTCTGACAAAGCCTTCAGAAGTAGACATTCTTCTTGACAATGTATAGGCCACGTCAGCTTGACATTCATTTTAGACATTACCATTTGAATGTATTTTTTCAAAATAATGTTCATATTTACTTATATGGCATATTAATTTTAACAATTCATATTTCATTGGAAATACTCTTACCTTTACATTACGATAGTGATAAAGAAATGACAATCTACATTGAAACGTTGATTACTAACACACTCTTCTACATGTTTCCATTTTATATTGATAGAATTGAGTGAGCGCGGATGGAATAAAAAGAAAAGGTGAAAATGAATAATTAATAGACTGACGTGGATATACAAAAATTCCATTATTTAAATATTGGGTCCATATATTTGGGCTGGATATCAACATGAGCCTCTTTTTCTTGTATTGGGCTGAAAAAGTTTGGGCTAGGTCACTCGTATCAGCGAACTTGTAGGTGTAGTCCAATTGGACCTTTTGGAGCAATTGCTTTTAAAACCTACCCAGTGTCCAGTTGCACCACTTCAAATACAGTCTCGTTTATGCACCTGTGATCCAGTGAATGAATCAAGCTCTGGTTTTTTCTCAGCAAGCGAACAAGCAAAGTTCCCTTCTTTCTCAGTAGCTGAAACCTGTGAAAGGCTCTCTCCATGGGGTACGTACAGGAAGCACGTGAAAATCACGTGAAAAAGAAAGTGGAAGAAGGTAAGCAACACCCTTTAACCTAGGGCTTAACCAGTTCTTTTCTTTCTTTCTTTTTTTCCTGCCCAAAATAATTGATTTTTCATTCCATTTTCATATATCTTTTTCCTGGTTCGAAAATTTTGATGATCTCCTTGTGCGTGTACAGCTTTGAGGAGCAAAATGAAGCAGAAGGCTCTAAAGGAGTGTGACCATTACGCTTCCAAATACGCGGAATGTGCTTCGGGGAAAACGTTATCTGTTGTTTGGAAGTGTCGCACACAAGCAAAAGAATTAAACGACTGTCTTCACCAGTAGTAAGCTTATATTAATAAATTGAAAATTCTATTGCTTGCTTTCGATCATTTAATATATGAGAAAAAATCTCTTTATTTATTATTATTTTTTAAGACGATATAATCTGATAATAGCATGCTATGACTATTGCAAGGATAGCTGCAAATGGGTTTTACTCAATTTCTTCAAAACTACTTCCTTTTCTTAGTTTTGTAATTCATGGGTAAGTTGTTCTAAGTGGTTGCTTTTGTTTCCAATAGTTGCAAAGATTGATTACAATAAGGTAAAATGGGGTTTTATGATCTGGGTTTACTGTGTAGTTTACAGTGTGGATTGATTTTTAATTTATTTTTTCCCCTACATTGAGTCTCGATTTGCCAGTTGAAATTTGTACTGGTGCATTAAACTAAACTAGTAGCACAGTGCAATGTCATATAGGCTATGGACATAGGAAATTGTATTAGGCAGTATAATGGTATTTAGATCATGTGGAGAGGACAGTGTTAGTTTTAATGACTCAGTTCATGATGTCTTCTATCTATTATGGAGTGGAGTTGGGAACTGGCATTGTCATCTTTTGATTTGCTTCTTCAGGGATGTAGTTATTGCGGTATGTACGCAAAGCTTGTCATATAGTTGATCTTTGGTTAGAATTTCATGAGTTTTTACGAGAGTATGATTCAGTGTTGATGAATCCATACAAGAACATGGGGGAGGAAAACAAAGAAAATGTTTTCTGTAATGTAATATTTCATTCTATTGTTATGCCGTATTACAACAAAAAGATGATCAAGGGAAAAGGAAGTATTTATTTCATTTGATGATCTGAATTAAGTGTTGGGACAATTTTAGAACGTGTAGCCATGAGTGAGATATATGACAAATTTCTATGCTAGTATTAGATATGAAATACTGTAGTTAACCTGTATAACCATATAGTACATTTTATTTTATTTTATTAATTTTTATCTTAGAGACTTTTATTGTGTTGGCAGCACTAATGATGCTGTATTGGAAGAAATGAAGAAAGTTTACATGCTTCAACAAGATGGGAAGGGACCTACAGCAGTGTAAGCTTTTTCATGATATTGATTACCCATTTACAAAAGCCCTCATGTACAATTTTTGGTGCGTATGCAAGTGACACTCATCTAGTGGGACTGGGAGATGCAATTCAATTTATCACGGGATGAGTTTATATGTTGCATTTTCCTTATCATCTTCAATTAGGGTGAAGATGTCAAGTGAATCGTTATTGAATGCCATTGGATAAATTTGACTTCTTTATGGGTATCATCTATATTTGCTCTTGCTCTTTCCGATAGAAAGTTTCATTGTTCTGTTAGCCACATTGAGTTTTTTTCGCTCTAATCCAAGAAGTCTAGCTATAACGCTTTGAGTCTTTCGTTTCTCTTTTGGGGCTAATTGAACAAGCAAAATTTGTGCAATTTTTCATTTTTATCAAAAAATTATCAGGTCTGAAAAATGGACTTCCAATAGGAAAAATAAGTCTTATCTTTCATCAACTGTGGTGCTATAAGAAAATTACGAAGTCAAAAAAGCCCATAAAGATAATTAAGATTATAGTAAAATAAATTTTATATTTCCATTGAGGAAAAGTAAGGATTTCAACTTATATTCTTAGTTCCAAACATAGGGCGAATAGCAAATCATTTGGATCTCACATTCCAATACAAAAATATTTCAACTTATTTACCAAAAAAAAACCAAAAAAAAATATTTCTATTTATATTCTATGTTCCAAACATAGGGCGAATAGCAAATCATTTGGATCTCACATTCCAATATAAAAATTAAACGAAGCGATCATTGTATGAGAAAATTTAGCCCTACGACATATATATAACATGAGGTGTTTCATAAAGATAAACATTCCACTAGAAGATGCAAATTTACTCCAAAAATCCTCAACATCATAACCGCTCTCTGTTGCATCGAGGCAGTTCAAGCCAATTCATACACACCCCAAAAGCAAAAATACATGCCAAATAAAAACTAGTTTGGCTTTCTCATATTGCGCCCAGCACGAATTACTTCATCCACCAATAGCAACTGTGATGCAATTACAGGCCTGAAAAAAAACAAAAAACACATTGTCAATAAAAAGTCTAATGCATGGAGATCAATGATTTTTGTTTGTATAGAACATGAGAGAAAATTTTCAAAAGTACAAGTGTGTTTCATTTGTATGCCCTAATGGAAATCATGAAGGTGAAACAGCATCCCAGCTTGAACACCCAAACATTACAATTACAATCTAATCCATTTCTTTGCAGCCGGTTACTAAACAGAGAAATGAGGAAAGTGGACAAAAATTTACTTCCTTTCCTCCTCCACCTCCCAAAAAGGAGGGGGGGGGGGAGGGGGGG
>QANX01001559.1:0-20059 GCA_003254975.1 Ochetophila trinervis
AGTATCTGGTAAAATTCAATAATAATTTGTTTATATATTGAATTTTTTTGGCAACAGTAATTTTTTTTATCAAGATCAAGATTTAAATTCTTGATGAGAATGTATATTTTTAATAGTTTTACATTGAGCTAAGTTTTTGAATATTTGAAATATATTCCTTTCATGTTAGCAACTGTCATCTTTTTCTGAAAAACTAATAATAATAAAAATCCTCCATTTACATATTGATTACCATATGGATAAGTAATGTAATGTGTAATGGTGAAATCGGCTCTAAAGGGTCAGATTGCCATACCAACTAAAAGAATCTTATGAGGCAAGTCAAAGAAATATAAAATTCACCTACCAACCACTAACTAAGAGCTTACCAAAAAAACTAGTAATATTTACACACACAGCTACCATATATATATATATATTTGGTATTTGTTATGTTTAGTATAAATTTCAAAAGTTTAAATTAAATAAAAAAATATTAAATAATTAAATAAGTAATTAAGAATTTTTAATCATTTATTATTTATTTAACATTAATTTTAATTTTTAAATTTTATACTTTATGTAACAAATGACAGTCTACATATATACATATGTATAAAATAAAAAATAAAATATTTTATATTTCGTATTTTCTCTACCAGCCCCTGATGAAAGTTTCATAATTAATGTACTGCTGTATTCTTCCTCCATTAATTTAACTTTCTTAATATATAATAAAAGCAAGATTGAGTGTAATGTGGGCTTTTTAAGCATATCTTGACATGTTGGTGTAATAATAACAATAAACTTCATGGACGGTGTGACTATTCCTTCTAAAAAATAAAAATAACAATTGAACGAATATTATAATGTTTTCTACATTTCGTTTATTTCTTTAAAAAATAATAATTATTTTTTTTATCTATTATCCAAATGATTGACTATTAATTTTAGCAATCATAAATAATAATAGTAATAATTGGTAGAGTTATCATTCCATTAATGCAATCATCTTATTCTTATTTGATGACCCAAAAGGTTTATATTTATATGAAAGTTTTAAAGAATTTTACTATTGATTTTTAATGGAAAATAGAAATATATATAAAAGATTTATTTTTTATTTTTGGTTTTCTACAGAGTAATTGTATTATTTTTAAAAAATTTAAAATTAAAACAAGAAATATTATCACGGATCACTTTCCATGGATAAGAATTTAAGAATCGAAATGAAGATGACATTTTTATAAGTTATATTGATGAAAAATAATGGTTGACTAGTATGGAAGAAGTCAATAGGTGGACTAGAGAATCTACTTGGAATCCAGTGACAAAAGGCCGCGTTGACCCACAATAGCAATTTTTATTTTTATTTTCATTTTTCTTACCACAATAGCAATTAAAAGTAGATGTTTTTAATTTTTTTTGGTGAATAATTAAAAAGAAGATTTTGCTGCATCTTTGTAGGCCAACCCAACCTAATCTTCATCATTAGACTTCCATATTTATTCATTCCACTCTTAACCTTTTTTAATTTTTTTATTACCACTCAACCTTTTACAATTAAAATTAATTGCCATTCACAATCCCACAACTATTTGCTATTGTAAATGAAAACTGAAAAAAAAAAACTTATTTTTATAAATTATAAAAATTAATTATACAACTCTAACAAAATATTGAAAAACAAAAATTTAGTAATTTTTTAAAATTTAAAAAACAATCAAATATATTTATGAAAAAGATTAATCATCTTTAAAGTAAGGTAATATGACCAATATCATAAGGGTTCTAAAAGGGGGGATTTTTTATATTTAATTTAACAAAAGAAACTTAAATTACAACATATTTGAAGAAATTTTTTATGCTGTTTTTAATGTGATAGTGGTAATTGTCCTATCCTTTTTTATTTATTTTTTGGTAAATTGTCCAATCCCACATGCTATACTTGTTAATGCCAAAGTTGGTGGCATATAATAACAATGATAGCCACTTGGAAAATGTGAAGTAAGTACCCACCACCACTATAATCTTTCCCACACATTTTATTTATTTTTATTTTCTCTTTTTGTGGGAAGGAACTGGAGGTATCATCAGTAAGACATTCTGCAAAAGGGCTTCACTTCATCTGTTAGCATTTTTTTTTTTTTTTTTAACATGGAAAGAGGCCTATAAATATATGTGCAATCTTGTGAGGGAATTCGTCAGCGATGACAAAACAAACGCAAAACTAGTTTTTAAAAGCACTGAATTTTTTTTTTGGCTTTTGCTTCTTGTTCTTATTCATATACTGTATGTTAATGTTTCATAATTCGTAAGTTTGGATCATCTTATTCATAGACATGACATAATTTTGCAAGAAAGATGACGTCGTCGATCATTGTCAAGATAGCTTATAGAGAAAAAAACTTAATTAATGAATTAATATTTCATATTCATGATAAAACGACTATAAATTAGAAAAAATTTAGAATGAAACCTTCCAATAAAAGTTTCATTGCAGAGCCTGAGACCTTTAATATCACTTTAATATCAATTTATAAGTGAATAACATGCAACTATAAATGTATAAAATTATTCATAATTGACTAATATTGGCTAATAAATAAATCACATTGCTTTTATAAATAGAGTAATATATCCATAGTTAATAATATTGGTTTATAAATATTTAACATTGACTTATAAATAATTAATATGAACAAAATTTCAACAGTAAAATTTATATTGAAGAGTCTCGTTCTTAACGGATATCCATAAATTATTTGACTGCGAGTTTGTACTGCATTTTTTTTTTCTGCTTTTTTGGCTGGTAAAAACTTATTTCACATAGTTCCAAAGTGGTAAAAAAAATGAAATTTTTATTCTTATTAATATTTCTTTTAACAGGTTTCTTAAATTAAGCTCATGAGAAGAGATCAAGCTCAAACAAGTTGGTTGATGAGAATGTGTCAACTTTGACTTGCTCAAATTATTTGATGGTATAATTTCACTATTTATTTATTTAGTTGACTAAGTTCGGATCATTGGGTTCTACATGGCTTATTGCAATTTTTCTTTTCCCATTTTGTGAGACCTCAAAATCAAACAAATAGGCAAACTCGTGAAATTATCAGAAATAGAATAAAATGTTGAGGCTACTAGGGAATTTTTAATAGATACTTTTTTGTGTACAAGTATAAGACAAAATTGAATAGATAGAGAGAAAAGAAAATTGTTTTTTCAGTCACCTTTCTGGTAGCACTAAAATATATTATAATATGGAAGTCTTGGAAGAGGAAGGAGAGGGATATAGAGAATAGAAATTCATGCTTTGTCGGCCATGACTGCTTTTTCTCATATCCTTTGTATTCACACAAAGTGGGATTTTCCAAAGTCATTTCGTAGGGAACAAAATGAACACTTGGCTTTACTTATTTTTTATGATTATCCAATTACAACAAAAGTGGCAATTCAATCGCACTTGAACTATAGCCCAAGAAGCAGAAGGAAAGACGAACAATATCTTAGTATTCATTACACCAATCTGTTTTTATTTATTTTTCTATTATTTTTCTTTTTCCCAATCAAAATCAATGATTTGCCTCCGAAAAATCATATCCCAGAAACAAATAGTGTTCTTGCCGTTTCCAAGAAAATCCTTGATTTTCTTTGGTATCTTCTTTCTCTTTTCTATTATTGGTCATCAACTCATAGGTATGTAAAGATTAGTCTTATCCATATAGTTTTGAAACTTATTTATTTATTTAATTATTTTTTCGCTGTTTTTGGTCCTTGCATGGAGTTTTTATTATCATGTAACTTCACCAATTCTCAGCTTCTTTTGCACTAGTTTTTTTCTGAAGTAATGTTATTAAATTTCTATTTCAGAGATTTCATGTTGTGAATGCGGCAAATGGGTTCCTTTTTTCTCTGTTCCTTGATGAGTATGAGGAAAATGCCATTTGGTTTCTTCACTGGGCTTGTTCTTGTTGTTTCTCTTCTGGTTTGTGAATCTGACGGGCTAAATTCTGAAGCTCAATATCTTTTAGAGATAAAGAGCAGATTTGTTGATGAATTTAATTATCTGGGTAACTGGAATTCCAACGATTCTACACCTTGTGGTTGGATTGGAGTGAGTTGCAGCTATGGTTACAATCCAGTGGTGCTTTCTCTTGACTTGAATTCCATGAATCTTTCTGGTACTCTATCTCCAAGCATTGGTTGGTTAGTTCACTTGACTTATCTTGATCTTTCTTTCAATGAATTTTCTCGGAATATACCCAAAGAGATTGGAAACTGTTCCACTTTGGAGGTCCTTCTTCTGAACAACAATAAACTTGAAGGCCATATACCTCCTGAATTAGGTAGACTTTCTTATTTAGCAGTTTTCAATCTGTGCAACAATAGAATATCAGGGTCTTTTCCAGAAGAAATTGGAAACCTTTCTTCTCTGACCAAGTTGATTGCTTACACTAATCAGCTTACTGGACCACTTCCAAGTTCTTTTGGGAACATTAGAAAGTTGAGAGTCTTTCGAGCCGGCCAGAATCTGATATCGGGAAGCTTGCCTTCTGAGATAGGTGGATGTTTGAGCTTGGAATATCTTGGTCTTGCTCAAAATCAGTTGAGTGGAGAAATACCAAAAGGGATTGGATTGCTCAAGAATCTAACAGATTTGATTCTTTGGGATAATCAGCTCTCTAAGGATGTCCCAAAAGAACTTGGAAACTGTACAAATTTAAAAACTTTAGCTCTCTATGAGAACAAGCTTGTGGGACAGATTCCTAAGGAGCTTGGAAACCTTGTGTCTCTAAGGAGGCTATATATGTACAGAAACGAGTTAAATGGGACAGTTCCAAGAGAGATTGGAAACCTTTCTCTGGCAACAGAAATTGATTTTTCAGAGAATTTTTTGAGTGGAGAAATACTGGAGGAGTTCTGTAACATAAAGGGGTTGGAATTGCTTTATCTTTTTCAGAACCAGTTTACAGGTCTTATCCCATATGAGCTCACAAGCTTGAAAAACTTGACTAAGCTCGACCTCTCAATCAATTACCTAATAGGGCCAATTCCTGCTGGGTTTCAGAACATGACAGAATTGACTATGCTACAATTGTTTCACAATTTACTCAGTGGAACCATTCCTGAAGAACTTGGATTGTATAGCCCACTTTGGGTGGTTGACTTATCAGAAAATTCCTTAACAGGAAGAATTCCTCCTCATCTTTGCACGAATTCTAACTTGATGTTGTTGAACTTGGGGTCAAACAGGCTCACTGGAAATATTCCACCTGGTGTCACAGGCTGCAAGTCACTGGTACAGCTTCGCCTGGTCGGAAACAGCCTCACAGGAAATCTGCCACTAGATATGTGCAAATTGGGAAACCTTTCTACAGTGGAGTTGGATCAAAACAAGTTCAGCGGCTCTATTCCTTTTGAAATTGGTAACTGCAGGAGTTTGCAAAGACTTCATCTTTCAGAGAACTATTTTACATCTGAGTTACCAAGGGAGATTGGTAAGCTTTCACAGCTGGTGACCTTTAATATCTCATTGAACTTGCTTTCCGGGAGGATACCAGCTGAAATGTTCAATTGCAAGATGCTTCAGCGTCTTGATCTTAGCCATAACAACTTCATGGGTTCATTGCCAAGTGAAATAGGAATACTTTCCCAGTTGGAACTTCTCAAGCTTTCTGATAACAAACTTTCTGGGAAAATACCTGTCTCACTGGGAAGACTCTTGCGGTTGACTGAGCTGCAAATGGGTGGAAACTCATTTTCTGGCAGTATACCTGCTGAGTTGGGTTCCCTTTCCAGCTTACAGATCGCATTAAATCTCAGTTATAACAATCTCTCCGGAGAGATTCCTCAGACGCTTGGAAACATTGTTCTGCTGGAATATCTTGTACTTAATAACAACCATTTGATAGGTGAGATTCCAAGCTCTTTTGAGATGCTGTTAAGTTTACTTGGCTGCAATTTCTCAAACAATGAGCTGACAGGACCATTACCTTCACAACTCTTTGAGAATATGGCTATTAGCAGCTTTGTTGGAAACAAAGGACTTTGTGGTGGCCCTCTTGGTGACTGCAAAACACCTCCATCTTCAGTCTCTCTTCCTTCAGATTTGACAAAGAAACGTATGCGTTTAGGCAAACTCGTTGCTATAATTTCAGCATCTATTGGTGGAGTTTCTCTCATTTTGATTGCAGTCATTGTTTACTTCATGAGGCGACCGGTTGACATAGTTTCTCCTGTGCAAGAAAATCCATTCTCTTCCCCGGTTTCAGATATCTACTTCTCACCAAAGGAAGGATTTACTTTCCAGGATTTGGTAATGGCCACTCACAACTTTGATTACAGCTTTGTGATTGGAAGGGGAGCTTGTGGAACTGTGTATAAAGCAGTCTTGTCTGCTGATAACATAATTGCTGTCAAGAAGTTGGCATCTAACAGGGAAGGAAACAATGTGGATAACAGCTTTCGTGCTGAAATTTTAACTTTGGGAAAAATCAGGCATCGAAATATTGTGAAACTATATGGTTTCTGTTACCACCAGGGGTCCAAACTTTTGCTGTATGAGTACATGGCAAAGGGAAGCTTGGGAGAGTTGCTTCATGGACCATCTTGCTGTCTTGATTGGCAAACAAGGTTCACCATTGCCCTCGGGGCTGCTCAGGGTCTTGCTTATCTGCATCATGACTGCAACCCCAGGATTTTTCACCGCGATATAAAGTCCAATAATATTCTTCTTGATCATAAGTTTGAAGCTCATGTTGGGGATTTTGGGTTGGCAAAGGTTATTGACATGCCACAATATAAATCAATGTCTGCAATTGCTGGTTCTTATGGCTATATTGCCCCTGGTAAGCTCTCTTTTGAGCCTTCTTTTTATAATCTCGTTGATTTTCTTCAAATATACTTCCAGTATGGCTTTAGGAATTTCTTTTAAAGTATTGTATATACATGAAAGACTGCGCCACTAAGATTATGCAGCTCCAGTGTCAGTAACTAAATGGTGAAGTACCGCTGGTTTTAACTTTGTTCATATTTGGGCAGTAATAGCGACACTTTACTTAAGGTTGTCCTAATGTTGATGTGATTTTGAAGATCAATAAAGCCATACAATCATAACTTCTCTTGGAAGAAAAAAAAATTGTATAACTTGTTCTCATATTCAATAGTGTATAAGTAGATCTAATTTTCTGTCTCTTGTCTTGCCTATTTAAAGTATGATCTCAGACAGAAGCTGATTACTATTTAAAAGTAATTAACATTCTATGCACATAGATAAGGATTTGATAGAATCTGAATGCATAAATCAATGCCATGGTGGTGAAGCTAAGAAGTTGACATTCTATAGCTGCAATGTCTGACTTTTGGGATTTTATTTTATTTTTGTTTTGTTTTATTTATTATTTATTTTATTTTTGTTTTAATTTTCAACCAAACCATACTCTTTTCCATTAATATTGATTGATTTACGCTTACTATTTTTTACTTATCTATATAACCTTGAAATTTTCCAGAATATGCATACACAATGAAAGTGACAGAAAAATGTGACATCTACAGCTATGGAGTTGTTCTGCTAGAATTACTGACTGGAAGAACGCCGGTTCAGCCACTGGAACAAGGCGGCGATCTTGTAAGTTGGGTAAGAACTTATATCCACAATCATACATTGTCATCAGGAATATTGGATGATCGATTGAATCTTGAAGATGAAGCTACTGTTTCCCACATGATGATTGTGATGAAAATTGCTTTGCTATGCACAAATATGTCCCCTCTTGATCGTCCAACAATGAGAGAAGTTGTTTTGATGCTTATTGAGTCCAACGAAAGGGAAGGGCACTTTGATTTGTCCCCAAAGCATGATACTAACTTGAAGGATGAACCTTGATTGTTATACAAATTTTATAGTGTATTTTTGTTAGTAATTTTAGTGCTTCACTATTCATCCTGTGTATTAACTATTATTATTATTATTATTATTAAAGAAACTAGTGGGAAACTGCCTTGTTTTTATGTACATCCTCTGCATGTATATTATATGAGAATTATCTTTCTTCCTAGTTTGATTACTTCTTGTTAGCTTTATTCATTATTATTATTTTAGGGTTAATTTCATATGCCTCTATTGAAGTTTAACTTAATTATAATTTGATTTTTCTAATTTAAAAAATATAATTAATTTTCCTTCAATATTATTATCTGCACTTATTATTTATTTTGCACCTTTTAAAACAATTTCATTTATACCTTTTCTAGAGTTGTTAGTCATAATTTTTATAATTTAGTGCAAACCTTATAAAGTTTTGATGGAATATTCCTATTGTTTTACTAATCTTGCACTAAACCCATATAATTATTATGTACTTCATTAAATATTAAACGGAAAGTACTATAAAATAATGAGACATCTATTCACAAATTTGAGTTATTAACCAGACTCCATATTTTTGAAAAAATTAATAAAATGTAAGAAAATGCAAAGTTACTTGTAAAAATACTTAACTTTTAAATCATCAAAAAAGAACTTTAAATTTTTTTTTATCAAAATATTGTAAAAATTAAAATTAGAAATAAGTTATGACAATGTATGATTGTGGATATAAGTAAATAGTTATTTCATTATCTAACAGCACAGTCAATTTATAATCAAGTATACTTAATAATAATGATGTGAATGTATGAAATTCAATGACTGCAATTAAATAATAAATAAAAAAATAAATAATTTAGATAATTAATTTTTTTTAATAATTTATTTATCTATTTATTTATTTTTTATTAATTAATATCAACGGATTTTATATTTTAAATAATTATTATCAGCTGTACTTAATAATAAACTACCCTTTAACAGCGTTAGACAAAAACTATTTAAATTTGACATGCTCAATGCTATATTGTTACGTTTTTCTCTCAGTATTTGTGAAAATTAATAAAATCTTGTAAAAAGACCATTACTTTAAATCATAGACAAAATAAGAAAGACTATTGTTATTCCTTTTAAACTGTTTTATTAAAATGCTATGAAAAATTAAAATAGGAATAAGTGAACAATTATAGCATTATTATTATTATTATTATTGTTTTTTGGCGTTTTTTCATTGTAAAACATTTTTCAAATGAATATTTATGAGATCAAGATAAAAACAAAAAAGGAAAAATAAAATAAAAAAATAAATAGGGTCGAAATGGAAAAGGACAGATATTGATATTAATTCAATCTTAAAGATACGTGTCAATCAATCTTAACCGAATCTAAGACAAATCTAACCGCCACTCTATCATCACCACATCTACGGTCCAGATTTCTACACTCTTCGCCCCCCACGAACCAACTTTCTTCGTATTTAAACTCCTCCTTCCCTCTTCGTCTCTCTCTTTTTTTTTTTTTCCTCGGAGTTTCTTCTGCGCACGCCACGCGCCCCAAAAGCTGAAAGAAAAACAAATACCAGATTTACTTGGCGATCGCAGAGAGTCTTTGGAATAAAAGAGTAGGAGGTTAAGGACAATCGGAGAGTTAGGGTTAGGTCTCCGGGAAGAGGATCGGAGTTTGATGGTTCGGATTGGAACCTGGAAGGAACGAGGATAAAAGATGGCGGTGATCTCGATGCATCAACAGTCGAACACGGTGATGGCGGGGGCTTCTAGGGCTGCCTTCGGAGCAGATCGCAATGAGTCCTTTGTTATCAAGGCCGAGCCTTCTTCTCTTAGCTCGGTATCGTTCCAGGGCGACGATGCACATGAAGGTTTGCTTCATCTGTGAAAAATCATATATATATATAGTATTTGTTTTGCACTTTTAAATTTGACGGTGCGAATTGAAAGAAGTTATCTTTCGGATCGTTTTGGTGATTAATTAATTAATTTTATGTTATATATATGTGTACTTTTTTTTTATTCTCTCTAGTTGAAGTCGTTGATTCTTTTATTCCATTTAGAATTTCCGCGGCTTTTTTATTTTATTTTTATTTTTTCATTTTTCTATATTGCGGTGCTATGAGTTTTTAATTTTTGGTTTTATTTGAAATTGCGGCTAATGGTGATATATATATATATATATATATATATTTGATGTAGTTGATGAAGACACGCATTTGGCTCTTGCGCATCAGATGTACAAGGCTGGCAACTATGAGGAAGCACTAGAGCATAGCAATACAGTTTATGAGAGAAACTCATTTCGCACTGATAATTTACTTCTTTTGGGTGCGATATATTATCAGGTTATTTTCTAATGCAAATCTGTTGGAAATGCTGATTCTTGCCTATACTTTTTGACCTACTTCTGCAAGTGGCCTATGTGTTTTATCTGTTTGGGAAAGTTGAAAGAAAGAACTCTGATCGAAAGTTATAATATTTGCAGTTGCATGATTTTGATATGTGCATAGCAAAGAATGAAGAAGCTCTTCGAATTGATCCACATTTTTCTGAGTGCTATGGAAACATGGCTAATGCATGGAAGGTAGATTATCATGCTTGTGCAGATAGTTTTTGTTGCTCCTTTGCGATGGTTGAACATTTTCAATTAATGATTGTGGTGAATTATTATTATTTTTTTCTTTCCCTGAATGCAGGAAAAAGGCAATATTGACCTTGCCATCCGTTACTATTTGGTTGCCATCGAGGTTGGTATTAATTTGGAAACCCACTCTTTTGATTTTACATTTTTTTTGGAAGAAAAATATTAATAATACAATTTTGATCCTCATTTTATATTGATCATTAAGTAAACCTTCCAATTTGTCTTTGCATCATCTTACTGTAGTTGATTGATTTCTGTTTTGCTTGATTGCAGCTTCAACCAAATTTCTGTGATGCATGGTCAAATTTAGCTAGTGCATACATGAGAAAAGGAAGACTTAATGAGGCAGCCCAATGTTGTCGTCAGGCGCTTCAACTAAATCCTCTTTTGGTAGAATTTCATTTAGTTTAGATTAGGTTTTGTTTTTTTGTTTTGTTTTTTGGTTCTCCTGTTTTTCACTTCTGTGTAACAACCAAATGTGAATGGATTTTGCTTTCTTTTGGTAAGCTATTAATCTGCACTGTGTTAATTCACATACAGGTTGATGCCCATAGCAACCTTGGTAATCTAATGAAAACTCAAGGATTGGTCCAAGAAGTAAGTTCATATATAGTTACATCATTTCATTTCTTAGTATGTATCCTTATACCTAGTTGACAGCTGGGTATTTGATTCCTGAGCTACAGGATAATGCTATTGAAGTATATGCCTTTTTTAGCTACCATGCGAAAACTAGGATTAGTATTCTGATTGTAGTTAAAGTAACCATCAGTAATTTGGTATTCAGTTTGAGTTGATGCTCTGCTGAATCAACCTTGCCCAAACTCTTATTTTTCCCTGTCTATGAGGGGGCCTAATAATATCTCAAAAGGGCCCTGCTCTATTTAATCTACATACTATTTGTCTAGTAAAGTTACTGATGGAAATGCTTCATGTGTGGAACTGTGAGTGAATTCACAGTTCGATACAGATATCAAGTTGTTATCTACAAGCCAGGGCTCAGATGATGGTTGATCCTGTTGTAACTTCCATCCCAGGAGTGCAAATTGTCAGAATCTAACATTTTGTGCAGGCATACAGTTGCTACCTTGAGGCTTTACGTATACAACCAACATTTGCTATTGCATGGTCGAATCTTGCTGGTCTTTTTATGGAGTCAGGTGATCTTAACAGAGCCCTTCAATATTACAAGGTATGCTTGTTTCTCTTTTTGTCAATCCATGTATGTTTTATTCCTTTTTGGTTAGTACAATATTATTGCAAACATCCTCACTGCTTTGTGACGTATATGGTTGTCAGTCGCCATAGGTGAAATTAAACTTTCTTAACATTCTACTTGTGAAATAATGCAATTGTTCTAAAAAAGTGTTGATACATTGATTCTTTTAAATAAATTTTTGGATTTCTAGGAGGCTGTAAAACTCAAACCTTCCTTTCCAGATGCTTATCTGAACCTTGGGAACGTTTATAAGGTAAGCTGTCATGCATTGTGCCAGTAAGGTTGGGTAGCTGCAAGTGCCTGCACTTGTATTGGAGAAAAAACAAGATGTTTCTTTTGCCTTTTCCAGGCTTTGGGAAGGCCTCAAGAGGCAATTTTGTGTTATCAACATGCTCTGCAGACAAGACCAAACTATGCAATGGCTTTTGGTGAGTGTTGTTCTGTTATGCAAATCATTATTTGCATTTGTTTTCATGCATATTTGATGTATTATATTTGGGTTTGTCTTATAAGACTGGTTGACACTATTTGTTTTCATTGTTCATTGCAATATTCTTCTTTGGTGAAAAGTGATGGTTCTGACCTTCTTTTCTATCTTTTCCTTTGACTAAAAATTCAAACAAATTGTGCAGGTAATTTGGCTAGTACATATTATGAACAAGGACAGCTGGATTTGGCAATCCTTCATTATAAGCAAGCCATTTCATGTGATCCAAGATTTTTGGAAGCATACAACAATTTGGTGGGTTCTCATGGTATCTGAATGTTACTGTGATTTTCAATTTGCGATTACAATTGCCACTGAATCAAAATTTCCTTACTTATAGGGTAATGCTCTAAAAGATATTGGCAGAGTGGATGAAGCAATCCAGTGCTACAATGTAATTCCGTTTCTCATCTTTTTGATTTGGTTTCTTTTTAAGTTGTTTCATGGGTTAGTTTTATGTGTCTTTCCATATTACCTGAAATTTTAAATCTCCATGTGAAGCAATGTCTCACTCTACAATCGAAACATCCACAAGCACTTACTAACCTTGGGAACATATATATGGAATGGTATGTGGTACTTATGAAATTATGTGGTTGATTTAATAGATTTCCTGGTCAAGTAGTAGAGTTTTATGTGACACAATTATGTACTCAGGAACATGGTGAGCGCTGCTGCTTCATATTACAAGGCTACATTGAATGTAACAGCTGGATTATCTGCTCCTTTTAATAATCTTGCCATAATCTATAAGCAACAGGTATTGGCATCTCAAGCCAAAGGTGCTAAATGTTTTTTTGTACGTTGATAAATGTTTTTTTTTTTGTTTTGGTGGAGTGGGAAGGTTACAGGGGTACAACTGCACCTCTCAAACATATGCTTCCAACTCTCAGGTTCAAGTATAGAAATGAAATGTAATATGTGATAAGCAGAAAGCCATAGAAAAGATATTTAGGAAGCAGATTTGTGAGCAATTGCGCCTCGTAGTTAGATTCCCTTTCTAGATTTTTTATTTAAATGTTTTATGATTATTCTAATATCTCTTGCTCATGAATCAATCACAGGGAAATTATGCAGATGCAATATCTTGCTATAACGAAGTGCTTCGCATTGATCCCTTGGCAGCTGATGGGCTTGTCAACAGGGGCAACACTTTCAAGGAGATTGGTAGAGTTAGTGAAGCAATTCAAGACTACATGTGTGCAATAGCTATCCGTCCAACTATGGCCGAAGCTCATGCAAATTTGGCTTCAGCTTATAAAGATAGGTGATTACTTTGTGTTTCACTGTGTTTATTGCATGGTTTAATTTGCCTAATACTGGGATTAAATAGAGGCTTGTCGATGGTCATGCATAAGAGGAAAGGAATATCATGAAATAGCCAGGGCCTCAACTAACTTGCAATTCCTCAAAAATAGATAACCTTGTAGAATATACTTATGTTCCTCAGGCTGCTCAGATTACGTACCTCCTCATGAATCCTTTCAATATCTATAAAAGGAAAGTAGGAGTTTCATGATATGTGTTGATGGGTGACATTACAGTATCCAACTCTGTAAGCAGGAAGAAACATGAATGCACTTAAGATACCTCCTTTCAGTTGCGTCACTAGTAAGCATTGTTGCATAACCATTGGTAGACAATTCTTAAGTTTCATATATGTTGCAGTGGTCATGTGGAAGCTGCGATAAAGAGCTATGGACAGGCATTGCATTTTCGACCTGACTTTCCAGAGGCAACTTGTAACCTTCTACATACATTACAGGTACCATAAAATCTTTTACCTTTGTTACATATTTCTGTCCCTGACATCTTTAGTCTGGATTTTGACAGAAATTCCACCAGAGTCTAATTGCCTACCTAGTTTGTTATGTTTTTTAATGAAACCTATCCTTTTAATGTGGGTGTTACCTTGAAAATTTGGCAGCTTATATAATTTGGTTGTATATTTCAGTGTCTGTGCAGTTGGGAGGATCGTGATAAAATGTTCGCTGAAGTTGAAGGGATTATTAAGAGACAAATCAATGTCAGAATTTGACCTGTGGATTTGCTTTCTTGTTCTCTTCACCAGTTAATGTTGCTTTTTGGAGTTAATTCAGTTGTTGTCTTTTCTCTAGATGTCTCTTCTTCCTAGCGTCCAGCCTTTTCATGCAATAGCATACCCTATTGACCCAATGCTTGCACTTGAAATAAGGTCAGATACTTAGAATGCTACTTTATCAACAGTAACAATCTATAGCTTATTACTCAAAAGATTTACTGCATTTAAGACAGTGATCTATTGCATTGCTCTGAATTTACCCCTTCTTTCTTGCAGCTGTAAATATGCAGCGCACTGCTCCATAGTTGCTTCCCGCTTTGCACTTCCCCCATTCAACCATCCTTCTCCAATTCCTGTAAAGTGTGATGGGGGATATGAGAGACTTAGAGTTGGGTATGTCTTCATTGCTTTGCGTAGGAAACAATCATTTCTTTTGTTATACCTTTAAATCTTATTTATCCTTTCAGTGTCGCTCATGACTTGCAGGTATGTGAGCAGTGACTTTGGCAATCATCCCTTGTCGCACCTTATGGGATCTGTCTTCGGCATGCATGACAGAGAAAACATTGAGGTTTTAATCTCTTGCATTTTCTCAGTTTTATTTATTGGGTTATTATGCCTTTTCCTTTGATTTCCGATGCTATGAATTTGGAGCAACTAACAAAGTTTTATGTAGATTTTCTGTTATGCCTTGAGTCCAAATGATGGCACTGAATGGAGACAACGTATCCAGTCTGAAACAGAGCACTTTATTGATGTCTCTGCCATGTCATCAGATACGATTGCCAAAATGATTGGTGAAGATAAGATACAGATCTTAGTTAATCTTAATGGTTATACCAAGGTATACTATCAGTTCCTTGATATCTAATATTCATTTTTGAGGATTCTTCTTTGTTGTGGAAAAGCACTTGGTTATAAAAGTTTTATGGGGTTTTATTTTGTAGTTGCTTGATTATTTTTAGTGAATTACATGAATTTAAAACCATGTTAGTGTTGAATTAATTTATGATATCTAATTATGCAAACCTGCTTATGTTACTTCCCGGGATAATTTCATGGTCGTTTTAGGGGGCAAGAAACGAAATTTTTGCAATGCAGCCAGCTCCTATTCAAGTTTCCTATATGGGATTTCCTGGGACTACAGGAGCACCCTACATCAATTATTTAGTCACTGATGAGGTAGGAATAAGGCCATGTGCTAAGCATTAATTGACTAGCTTATTGTTGACCTTATTTGTCTAAATTGTTCTTTCTTTGCTTTCAGTTTGTTTCACCTTTTCGGTTCTCACATATTTATTCTGAGAAGCTTGTCCATCTACCTCATTGCTACTTTGTGAATGACTATAAGCAGGTCAGTTTTTCTGAGTTTTTCCTTAGAGGAATTTTATTCTTTATATGTTTATGGTTTGAGTCAGCTTTATGGTCACAATCTCCCCTTTAATTATGTGTGTAGAAAAATCGGGATGTATTGGATCCAATCTGCCAGCATAAGCGATCAGATTATGGCCTGCCTGAGGATAAATTCATTTTTGCATGCTTCAATCAGTTATACAAAATGGATCCTGAAATCTTTAATACTTGGTAACATCTGGATGGTCCTTAATTTATGTTTGCAAGAGCAACTTAAGCTTGGGGTCTCAATAGCTTTTTTCTGTCCATCTCAGGTGCAATATTCTAAAACGCGTACCCAACAGTGCCCTGTGGCTGCTCAGATTCCCAGCTGCTGGTGAAATGAGATTACGTGCATGTATGTGGAATAATTTTTCCTTTCTCAAGGAACTTACACTCTTTCTCTCGCATATACAAATGTATTATGTTATTCCCCTGTACTTAATATTTGGTGGACTCTATTCAGATGCTATTGCTCAAGGAGTGCAATCAGACCAAATAATTTTCACAGGTGTGGCTATGAAAAATGAACATATCAGACGCAGTGCTTTAGCAGATTTATTCCTTGACACGTAAGTTTGCTTTTCTTTAGATTGTTTTAATTCACACTGGTTTTCCTGTCATTTTCTAGTTGTTTTGTGTATTGTTGCTTTGGCTTCTAACTACTCACAGTTGAACTTTCATATTTAGGCCTCTATGCAATGCACATACAACAGGTACAGATATTTTATGGGCAGGTTTACCAATGGTGACCTTGCCTCTTGAGAAAATGGCTACCAGGGTTGCTGGTTCGCTCTGTCTTGCCACTGGACTAGGGGATGATATGATTGTTAGCAGGTACAATTAATTGTATAAAAAGGATTTGCATGGACTTGCACGAGTAGTCTTGATAAAGATGAATATGCTTGAAAGATTGTAGAGGATCAGTATCCTACTTGCATTCATAGGTGGTGGAAGTTCTATGACACGACACATGTGTCATATGACAACCTGTCCACATAATTATTTTTTGCAAAATATGTACTTTAGGAATATAATTCAATGAAAAAGACGCACGTATATTTGTCATTTCTCCAATCCTTTGAATAGAGTTTGCATTGGTTTTTATAACGTTTTTTATTATAGAAACTTATTCCTTTGCCTTAATATCTCCTACAGTATGGAGGAGTATGAGGAGAAGGCAGTATCTTTGGCATTGAATCCTGCAAAACTCGAGGCTCTTACTAACAAACTTAAGGCTGTCAGGCTGACATGTCCTCTGTTCGACACAGCACGCTGGGTTTGTTAAATAACTTGTATCTTTAAGTTATAAACATTTCCTATACAGAGCAGAGGGTGTTTAAAAAATGCTTTATTGTGGCAGGTGAGGAACTTGGAAAGGGCTTATTACAAAATGTGGAATCTCCATTGCTCGAGACAGCGTCCCCAAAACTTCAAGGTCACTGAGAATTATTTGGAGTACCCTTATGATAGATAGAACCTGAAGAAACAGGATTGTAGATTAAAATAAAAAAGATATAGAGAGAGAGAGAAAAGAAAGAGGAAGTGAGAGTATTACATTAGAAAGCTTATGTTTAGATTTTTAAAAACTTAATTTATAAGCCTACTGAAATGATGATGCATTGGCCGCATGTTACTGGTTGAAAATATTGGACTTTCTTGTTCTATCTCTAACCATCTTCCCGTATCTATATCAAAGTTCGTATTTTTAACCCCCCTAATTGTTATCTATCTACATCAAACATACAGAGATAAACAAATCATAAATTCTTCATTTCAAGCAGCATTTTACTGCCAAAAAAAAAAAGTTGTTTCTTTATGTCAGATGGAATTTTTTACACTGGTTCTCTTAGGCATTCTTTCTAGCTGCAACTACCAATTTTTATGAATGTGAAAAACATCAAAATCTTTTTCATTTCCCACCTTCTTCATACACCACGGAGAGAAACTTCCAACTGTTCAATCTTCTTGGCAAGATCATGCTTCCCACAATTCTTTAATCCATCTGTTACCAAATCAAAGCACCGAGAAATCGGAGTCAAACCCAACTCGGTCATTTCCATCAAGTAATTAGCAGCTTCAACAAACCTACCTCCACGGCCACACATTGTTATCAACATGGTATATACCGGCCGATTAGGAGGATGACCCTTAACCTTCATCTCGCTGAAGAAACAAAATGCATCATCAAACTGACCATTCCTGCACATCCCCTTGATTATTGGCGCATACAAGCTTGGAAATGGTTTATGCCCATCTTCAATCGAATTATGCAGAAGCCTAAACCCCTCGTCGATCCGACCCACCTTCGAAACCCCAGGAATCAAAACCTTGTACGTATTGATATCAGGAACGAGTCCCAATCTGCAAACTTCGCGGCAAAGATCAATGCAAAACTCTACCTCCCCGTGTTTAGAAATGGCTTCCAATAGAGAATTGAAAGTCGAAACATCTGGGACAAAGCCTTGTTTGATCATTTTCTTTACCATTTCTTTTGCAGACTCCACATAGCCAGCATTCAATAGCCCTTCAACGAGAAGATCGCGGCCTCGAACTGGCGGGTTGAATCCCTTCTCGCTCATCTCCTCCAAGAACTTGTGTGCGTCCCTCATTTTTCCTGCCGAGCACCAGGCGTTCACCAGAACCGAATAGGTCCGCTTATCGGGGACAGCCCCTTTCCTTATCATCCTCCGAATCAGCGCGTATGCACCATGAAAGAGCTTCACTTCGCAGAGGGAAAACAGCAATGAGTTGTAGAGGTTGAGGGTCTGCGGGCAGTGAAAGACCTTCGGGGCTTTGTTGAAGACCTCGACGGCTTGATCGACGAGACCGTGGCGGCCGTACTCTTCGATAATGAAGCAGAGGGTGTCTGGAGAAACGCTCAGATTGTGATGGGTGTGCATCTGATGGAGGATTTTCCACATGGATTCGAATTTCTTCGAGCGGGCGAGTGTACGGACGAGCTCTTCGCATTCTACGGTTGTGGGGCGGTAAGAAGGGTGGTGGGTTTGAGCCCAGTTGAAGAAGCGGAGGGCTTCGGTTGCAGAGGTGGAGCAGGATCGGAGGACTCGGTAGACGAGCTCGGAGTTGACGGAGATTCGCATTTTGTTGAGAGTGCGCTCCATGTAGATGTCGCGGCGGACGATGTTGGAGATGTGGTGGATGGCGGCGAAGTAATCGTCTTTCGAAGGTTTGCGGCCATTGATGGTGGTGGTGGTGGTTGAGTAGCGAATGAGGAGGAAGAGATTTGTGACTCTGTTTGGGTGTAGGTTTGGTCTCTGGCGAAGAAAGAGTAGCAGGGGGTTTTTAGAGGACCCAAGCATATCTTTGTTTACTCGTATAAGAGTACACCATCACTATTAATATTTCTCTAATTTTTTTTCTATTTCAAAAGAAAAATAAAAATAAAAAATTTTTATTTAAAAAAAACTTTTGGGAAAATTTTTTTTATTTTAATTGTATAACTTTTTATATGACTTGCTTCTACAGCACATCATGCACAACTGTCGTAAACAAATTTTGTGGATGTTTTGCGACAAAATGTATATCGTAAGTCTTTTTGAATGCCTAACTCGTAAAAAAAGGGCTTATCTTCTTTCTGAGTTATAAGCTGGCTGTGTTTTATGTACAAGCTTTTTTTTTTTTTTTTGTTTCAATAAAACTTCACTTTACAGCAAAAAAANAAAAAAAAAAAAAAAAACTGTCCTATAGTCAGAAACAGCTGGACCGGGACATCCTAGTCCAGGCAAGAACTTGAGACTCGGGACAGCTAAATCTAGGTCGGAATCTGGGACAGTTCAGTTGAGGCCGGAACCCGGGACAGCCCGGTCCGGGCAGGAACCCAGGACAGCCCAGTTCAGGCTAGAACCCGAGATTGCCCGGCCCAGACTAGAATTCGGGATAGCCCTGTCGGGGGTAATACCCGGGACCACTGGGATTGTCTGGTCCTGACTAGAACCCGAGATCAGGACAGCTTGGTCCAGGCCGAAACCTGGAACACTAAAATCGGGGCCAAAATCTGAAATTGACAATAATTGAATATGGATTTGTTTAAATTTATTTGTAAAGTTTAAAAACAAATAAAAAAATAATTAAAAAAAATAATTATCAAATATAATTTTTGTGCATAAAAAAAATCAAAAAATAGTTTTTGTTTATCATTTTTTTCCTTATAGCAAAAACATAAACCAAAAATCATAAACAAAAATTATAAACCATAAATCATAAAGCATAAACTATAAACAAAAGCTAAAAACTAAAAATAAAAACTAAATGCGTTAATTAACGGACCCTTAATATCATATTAATCAATGAAGAATAGTTATGTATTACATATTTTTTTATAGAATTGAAAATTTATCCACCGGTTTTTGATTTAATATTATATATATATATATATATATATATATATATATATAT
>QANX01001561.1:0-88700 GCA_003254975.1 Ochetophila trinervis
AAAAGATAAATAATAATAATAATAATAATAATAATAATAATAATAATAATAATCTAGAGCTAAAACGGAATAAAAATTTGCCGGGAGTTATTTTGTTGCGCGACTTTCTTTTCTCGGGCGCCAAACACAAGGTTAGGCCACTCGAGTGTATAATCTGCCCTTCTTTCAAAATCTTCTTCAACTTCCGTAACAAGATCTTAAACCCACAACATAAAAGAATCCTATTTGAAGCCCTAATTCATTCACCTATACCGACTCGACTCGACACGACTCTCTTTCTGATGCAGTCGCTTTGATTTCTGCTCTTCCAATTCCTCCGTAGCCTTGTGAAAGAATAGTGTCAGCCCAATGAAGCCAATTCGTCTTCCTGAGCCTCCCAGTCCCACAGTCAGCATGGGCTTGCCAGACATCTTCGAAGGCGGTGTTTACGGCGTCGTTAGGCGGGCCGTCGTCATCGGCAACGGCTTCCCGGGTTCCGAGAATCAATGCGTCGGTTTGGTTCGTGCACTTGGCCTTGCCGATAAGCATGTCTTTTATGTAAGCTGAACGAAGCCAAACCCATTTCTTTTCATTTCTATTTATTAATAACCCACCGGTGATTTTGATATCATTTCAAGCACTTTCAATTGTCACCGAACTGTGCACAACGCTAACCTTTTGAAAATTCATCTAATAATTCCTTTTCATTTTTTGCTTTTGTTTTTAATCTTTATATTTGCAATATGGGCAGAGGGTTACAAGACCAAAAGGAGGAATAAATGAGTGGCTTCACTGGCTGCCGGTTTCCATTCACAAAAAGTTAGATTGCCTCATCAGGAAGATCTATCACTATGGGCACAGAGTCAAGCCTTCAGACTCTGAAAATGGTAGTGGCAGTGCAGGATTATCATCCGTTTTAGAAGCTGATCTGAAGCAGATTGTATCGATGGCTCGTGAAACTTATGAAAAGTAATTTTTTTTTTCTTATTTACGCTGTACAAATAGTTTAGGCCAATACAACAGACATATAACATTCCCTATCACTTTTTAGCATGAACAAACAGAAAACCTCCGCTGAACTTACTATTACTATATTAAGTTACTATTAATCAGAAAACATGTTGGAGATGGCCCAACTGTCCTATTCAACACATACTTTTAAGAGGTGTGCATCTTAGAGATGTTTCAATCTTTCGTTGATTGCATATAAATATTTTTGTAAATTGTGATTGTTTATTTATTTTTTTTCTTTTGTAGGGAGGGTCCTTTATTGGTTGTTGCTTCTGGCAGGGATACAATTTCGATTGCAAGTTCTATTAAACGATTAGCATCTGAAAATGTTTTTGTTGTTCAGGTCTGTTGATGGAATAACATTTGTGTTAATTTCCTATTCTTCCGCACTTTAGAATGATTTATGAGTATAGCCTGTAACATTTAAATGGTACATAGAACTTTTTTGTTGTGTAGTTGGCCACTCTGTTAGACTATGGTGTCTTGGTTTATTGTCAATCTAACTTTTACAAGATGGTTATCTTGATCCTCCCTTCACCTACCTTGGGATTGGACTAGGCTGTTTTACCATGTATATGTACCGAGCACTATTTACAAAGTATTAAAACTGAAAGTAACTAAGTTGTAGGCTTGTAGCAGCATGGACGCACTAATTTTAAATTTGATAGAGTCAATGGTGTGATTATATTTTCATCATTTAGAGTAGAAGGCTCCTTTTTTTAAAAGGTATATGTTCATAATTAGTTTTTGAAGTTTTTGTTACAGTACAAGGTTATACTTTTGGAGTCCTACAAGTCTAAAACATTCTTGCCATGAGACCTAAAAAATCTGGATTGTGGTAATACTTTTTGTGTTTTATTTTGTAGATAAATCATCCAAGGTCACACTTGAATCGGTTTGACATGGTCATTACCCCTCGTCATGATTATTATGCTTTGACTCCTGAAGGTCAGGAGCAGGTTCCTCGATTTCTTCGGAAGTGGATAACTCCACGTGAACCTCCTGACAAGAATGTGGTATGTTTGACTTTTGGAAAGGTTTCTGCAGACTTTGACCTATACTTGATATTCTGCTATCTGTTCTTGAAGACTGTAGCCCATGCTAACAGCTTGTAGATTCAGGTCCTCACATTGGGTGCTCTGCATCAAGTTGATTTTGCTGCACTCCGTATTGCGGCTAGTGTGTGGCATGATGAATTTGCACCTCTGCCAAAGCCCTTACTTGTGGTCAACATTGGCTCACCGTCAAGTAATCTTTCATTCCACTCTCAATCTTTAAGATTCAATACATTTGATTATTAGTGTATAGGTATTAACTTTTAAAATTACTCTACTTTATGCTTTCAATAACTTAAATTCTAGCTTCATTTTCTGTTATATAATTTTCTTTGAAGTTTTTTGTTAGCTCAAAGCTGGTGGTTGGCTGTTACTGGAATTTCTAACCATTTTAAGATTAGTGGGTCACCGTGTGGAATTGTAGTCTGGATTCATCTTAAGATGATTTTTCACCCTTTCTTGTGTGAATGTAGTTTTTAATATTTTAAACTGAACGCTGTTATTTCGGTGGGATATAAAAATCCATCATCAATATTATGGAGCTTACAATTTTATAGAAAATCATTAGTTTTCTTATGATTCCTTTGTTAATTTCATAATACATAATGCTAGGACATATCCTCTGCCTTTGATATTTGAGATCATAAGAAAAGATTAAAGTAGCATCACTTGGTATGAATTAGTTTCCATCAGCCAGTTTTAAGCCTTTCTCTAAATAAAAACAAAACAGGAATGCCAAAAGAAGCATTAGAAGTGAAGTGCACCTGTTCTTAGATTGACTGATCTTTGATTGTAGTTTGCTCAGTCAGTGTGAGAGGGGGATTGAAGTTTGTGCTGTGTTGTTTTGATAGACATAGTGGAGTTCACTTTCTAACTCTTTAAGCTGGAGTTGATGGTATACATCTATGAGGATTAATGCATGTTCATATGTCTATATTTGTGTGCGTGCATACAATATTGTAATTAGATAATGTTAATATGATGGCTGACCATATCATTTCAATAGGCTACTGTCGTTATGGTGTGGACCTTGCAAAGCATTTAACGGCCAATCTGCTTCGTGTTATTGTAAGCTGTGGAACTGTCAGAATATGTTTCTCTAATAGGACTCCTGAAAAGGTATTTTGATATCCATGTTTTCTTATAATATTTATTTCAGTTTCATGTAGTATTTATTTACTAATCTAAATTTATTTGCACATCATTTTTTGTTGTGCTTTCATCAATCACAGGTATCTAATGTGATTGTGAAAGAACTTGGAGATAATTCAAAAGTTTTCATTTGGGATGGTCAAGGTAATTGCTTTTCTTTTTTACGGGAATATCAAGGCCCCCCTTCCCCCCCTCTTTCTTCCCTTTTCCTTTTTCCCTTTTCCCCAAACCGACACACTACCACGTATATGGAAATTTATAAGTTAGGAAAGCTTTCTAATGGATGGCAATGTGATAATACTCAGAGCCAAATCCTCACATGGGCCATCTAGCTTGGGCTGATGCTTTTGTTGTCACAGCAGATTCAGTCAGTATGACAAGTGAGGTTTGCAGCACCGGGTATGACTAAGAAAACTATCTTTGTAGTTGATGATTTTTAGAACATATTAATTGGTTCTTAAGCATGTTCATTCTACTGGTTGCCATAAAGTTTTCCCTCTTGACAAAAAATAAAATAAAAATTAATTTATCTTTACCAGGAAGCCTGTGTATGTTATGGGAGCTGAGCGTTGTAGATGGAAACTCGCAGACTTCCATAAATCTCTGAAGGAACGTGGAGTTGTCCGGCCATTTACCGGTTCTGAAGACGTAAGTGATTTATCTTCTTTACAAATTTTCGTGATGGGGATCAACAAATTGTGTAAGGATGTTTTAAGATAGTTATTTAGGCTTTAGGTCAGTAGAGATTCAATATAAAATAAATAAGGCCATTTGATCTAATTAAAATCTCTATTATGTGTTTGCATTTTCTTTCTATATAACAAAATTACTTTTGTTGCTATTGCAAAAGAATTCGGTTTTGAAGTACGGATTATTCATTGTTCTGAGAGACACACCAACATATAAGGGTGTTTTTTGTATTTATCCAAAATAAAAATGCAGTTGTAAGTTTGGACCAAATTGTTCTGCTTAGAGATTTTTATGAGTTTCTTCATTGTGACTAATCTACTCATGAATAAACTTCATCGTTCTCAATCTTTCTATTTTATTATCTCTTTGGTGTTTTTCTCTTTCAGGTGAGTTTTTTTTTTTTTTTTTTTTTTAATATTGATTTTTTAAACTTTCCTGCCCATAGTTTCAGTTTTCTGTCTTGGTTTCTTTCTCTGATGAAGAGTTAATGTGATGTTTTTATTTGACACCATTTAGAAATGGTACATTGCTTAATAAATGCTACTATTTTTTACAACTTAAGACAATGTTTGATAAATGTTTACAGATATCAGAGAGCTGGAGTTACCCCCCTCTCGATGACACTGCAAAAGCAGCCACTAAGGTGCACCAAGCACTTATCGAGCGTGGATGGAGACTGCGGCCATAAGGAGCTGGTTAATTCTTGTTGTACATGCTCATTGTTCATTCTAATATTGTTTAAAAGGTGAAGTCTTTACAAAGTAGGTTTGTCCGATAGCACGTATAGGGACAACATCTACAATTTTTTATTTTTTTAAAAATTGAATTTTGGCCCCCATTGTGGGTATTGAGATGTGTAGAATAAAAGGCTATCTGTTTGAGTTCGGCTTGTAAAAATAGCGTGAGAGCAGACATTTCGTTTTAATCTCTTTTGCAGCTCTATTGAAATGCCTTTTGAAAGGGCGGGTTCTGTTATTTTTTCTTAAGGTATCTTCTGGATTGAAACTGGTTTGCATATATTGTTTGATTTTGTAAATGCAGTGTCAATCTCACATTGCCATTACCATTGCTGTGCTTTATATTTTGTCAATCGATGATATTAATTCCGTTGTAGGTACGATCATTTTTTGTGTATAATACTAAGGAATTGCCTAAATTTTATAGAGTTTATATTTTAATAGAGAATCCTAATTAAAGTGACGATAATCAATTCATTTTTTTTTTTGGTTTTTGCTTTTGAAAATAAATAATGAAAATACTAAATGATAATCATTTTCATTTTTTTTTAAAAAAAATTAAAAACAAAAATGCATTTGATAATTATTTTTATTTTTCTTTTAAAAAAAAAAAATGTTAGTCATTTTTAAGTTTTTTTTTTTTTTTTTTTTTTTNTTTTTTTTTTTTTTTTTTGCATTGATAATGTTAGGATACAATACAACTTGAACAATGCTTAAACTTGAAACCGCTCATACTGACACTGTCCAGATTTGGCCAAGACTACAAATTGCTTGAACAGGGTCGAAACCTGGGACCAACCGGATCTTAGGATTACACGGTGGAGGCCGAAGCACGGGACTGCCTTGTTGGGGCCAAAACTTGAGACCACTTGGTCGGGGATGGTATCCAGGATTGTTCAGTCGCTGGAACCCTGAACAACCTGATCCGGGCGAGAACTTAGGACCGTCGGGTCCGGACTAGAACTCGAGACAGCTTGGTAGGGGCTGAAAACCCGGCCGCACAGTCGGGGCTAGAATCTAGGATCGCCCTGTCGGGGCCTGAACCCGAGACTGCTGAGATCGCACAGTCAAAGCTGAAATCCAAGACCTCTTGGTCTAGGCCAGAACTTAGGACTACAATGTTGGGCCGGTATCCGGGATCGCTTGGTCAGGGCCAAAACTTGAAACTGCCTTTCCGGGGTCAGAACCGGGACCGCAAGGTAGGAGCCAATACCCGTGACTGCTCGGTCGGGCTGGTATATCTAGAATAGCTCGGTCATGGCTGAAATTTTGGGCCAGAACCCTGGACATCCCGGTCCGGGCCAGAACTCAATACTGCCCTGTCGAGGCCGGAACCTGGGACCGTCAGGGCAGGGCCGGAACTTGTGACTGTCTAGTAGGGCCAGTATCAAGGATAACCTTGTCAGGGCTAAAATCAGGGACCACCCGATTAGGCTAGAACCCGGCATAGCCCAAAACCTCAAACAGCTCTATCGAGACTGGAACCTGGGATTGACATTAATCAAATATGAATTTGTTTAAATTTATTTATAAAATTTAAAAAAAAATACAAAATTAATAAAAAATAAAAATAGTTACCAAAAATATTTTTTTTTTTTGTAAAAAAAAATAAAAAAAGATGTTGTTTTTCATTTTTTTCTCTTTAGCAAAAACATAAACGAAAAACTATAAATTATAAATCATAGACCATAAACAAAAGTTAAAAATAAAAAACTGAATATGTTAACAAATGGACCTTAAAAAACTATTAAATTATAATTATATCTATGATACAATATATATATATATATATATATATAATTATTGATTAACTAATATATTCAATAATTGCCTTGGAGCTATTAGCTGCTGTGTTGTAATTTTTTCTTAATGACTGTGTCATGTAATTGCCTTTTCTTTTATGTTACAGCCATTTCATAGGAATTTGTGATTTATAGCTCAAAAACGGTAGCAATTTGTTTTTATTTTATTTTTATTTTTCCCAATCTTGATTGTATAGCCATGCATTGTTATTTTTGCTTTTAAAATCATATGATGATGTAATAAAGTGGAGCAAGTGAACCTTTTAGCAACTGACTGACTCCGCCATCTTCAATATGAACAGAGCTAACCCATTAACTAATAAATTTGTGTTCTCTAACTCCTATATAACTCCCATCCCTTTTCACTATTCATTCCATAGCAAACACAAAGTGTTTCACAAAAAAAAAAACTTGTCACAAACCTTCAATCTCCGCCTAATGGAGTCGAAACAGATCAGCGACGAAAGTGTTCTTATTCCGAAGACCAACTCTAAAGGGAAAGCTGTTGTTGATGCTGATGGTTCTCCTCCTGTAGTAACCACTGCAAAAGCTACCACACCCCAGGTAGGTAGATGGAAGAAAGGCACAGCAATATTTGACTTTGTTCTGAGGCTCTGCGCCGCCGCCGCCGCTTTCGCTGCCGCTTCAGTTATGGGATATACTGAGCAGACTCTTCCCTTCTTCACACAGTTTTTCCAATTCCATGCTCAATACAATGATCTTCCAACTTTCACGTAATGCATACAAAAATGGGTAGTTTAAAATTTTCAAACGCATAGCATATATATCTTTTTGATACAATTGGATATACTTTTTTCATTATATATATGTATTTTAATCATTGTCATAGAGACTACTTCGAAGAGTAAGATAGTAGTTAATATTAAATGAATAAATATGCAGGTATTTTGTTATTGCAAATGCAGCAGCTGGAGGATTCCTTGTTCTCGCCCTGCCATTTTCTATTGTGTGCATTGTTCGTCCTCATGCAATAGGACCAAGGCTCTTGCTTGTTGTCCTTGACACGGTAATATTCATGTAAAAACAATATGTATCTATCACTAATCAATAGTACTTCATCCATTAATTAAACTATTTTATCAAAATTTAAGATGTTTGGTTAATGAATTAACTTATTCCATGTCATGACTAATTAATATCGTTATGTATAAATTGGTGCATGCATGTAGGTGATGATTGCTCTGGTCATATCTGCCGCTGCTGCTGCAACTGGAATTCTGTATTTAGCTCACAATGGAAATGTGGACTCCAATTGGATCGCTATTTGTCAGCAATTCGGTGATTTTTGCCAACAAGCCAGTGCGAGTGTGGTGGCTTCATTCATTGCCTCTGTCGTTTTCATGTTTCTGGTTGTGAATTCAGCTTTGGCTCTCAAAAGAAGTTAATTCTCATTGAATAATGCTATATATATATACACACCTTGTTACCAAATTTAGAAGCAAAAACAGGCTACAAAGGGTCATTGTAATTACTGTTTCTGCTTGGTTTACCACTTCATTTGCATGTTAATGTTTTTATATTTTCTAATGTATAATGGAAATACTCTCTGGGTTTGCCTCACTATGTGCCTGAAATGGGGGAAATGCTACTTTGTTTATCAAATAAAATTAATCATAGTGGGAAGAGCTAAAAAACGAGCTAGTCGCTCTAAGTTGAATTTACTAAACAAAAAACAAACTTTTAATTATAGATAATGATCATCCAGGGTAAATACTAGAGTCCATAATGGTTTATTGAGAATTTTGTTCCAGCTATCTCAATTTCATTTTAAATTGTGGATTAATTATACGTTTGGGCCCTCTAGTTTGTCACCAATTTCGATTGAATGCCCCAAGTTTTAATTTTTTCAATTGAGTTTCTCAATTTTCAATTCTTTCAATTGAGATTCTTAATTTAGGATTATTTCAATTTAGAAATTATATATTGAACTTCAATTTTTTTTTAGTTTTTAATATTTTAAAGTTAATAAAAATTTTGGATTATAATAAAACTTTTTATTTTGGCAAAATTTTCATTAAGTTACTTTGTTTTTATTGAAAGAAAAACTAAAATTAAGAAATTTAATTGAAAAAACTTGTAAATGGAGCCCAAATTGAAACCAAAAAGAATATAGAAGCACTCAATTGAAAATTTGAAACATTACAGGAAAGAATTCATAAACCTTCTGTGACTCTTCATGCCTCGATCATAAATTTTACTCGTCTTTCTGATGGAAGTGTAAAGGCTTCCTATCAAATCCCAGAAGACATTGAATCATTTTCTTTTGCTGGATCCCTCCCATTTTCTCAGTCCATGGCTATTCTTCCCATATAATCTGAAACAGACATTCCTGTTTCGCAATTTTACCCTGATGGAAGAAAGATCTATGTTGACAAAATCAATGATCATTTTATTTGGGACGTTGATCCTAAATTATGTGACCCTGATTGCAGTTGTGATGATTATTCTGATGATGACAATAACTACATCCCTCGAAGGAGACGCTAAAAAAATAAACAAAAATGCAAGCCTCCTCCAACAAGGCGTCAAGATCATTTAGACGATCCAGACTCTTTTTGGTTTTCCCTGGCAAAGAAGGTTGAACATCCAAAGCATAGCCTCAAGACAACAAAGTTGTAAATCTGCTCCTTCCTTTACTCCTATAGCTTCCCTAGCTGTTCCATGTATGACACCAGGTTCTTATGATGAAAACTCCCTAGCCTTTCCCAAGGTTCTTGCTCCAACTCGACTTTTTATCGTCCCCAATAAGGTCTTTCCTTTAGGAGACACTGCTCCTCTAACCACCAGAGAAGAAGTTTTAAACTGGTAGTATGCTGCCATTCAAGACAACTCAAAAAAATCTTATAAGAATTGATGGCAAGCTAGACAGGCTTGTTGGAAAGACTGCTCTAATTGATGAAAATATCAACTCTTTATCTGGAGAATTACAAGAGTTTTATCATGATCTGACACAAAAGATTGATACTTTTGATTCAGATCTCCATTACCTCATTGAGCAGAACTCTTTTGGCCGAGAATTCCAACAAAGGGAATCCCAAATCCGTCAGCTTCAAACTCAACTCCGACAAATTGAAAAAGATATTGGTAAAAAAGAAAGTCGTAGAAGCTCTCCTCAGAGCTTAAGCCTATTAGCTCCTGCTGTTTCTTCCAGAACTCCTAAGTCTACTCCTTCTATGACTTATGAGCTTCTTAGAAAATTTCCCCAAGCCTTTTCTTCTAAAAAAAAATCCTTTGGCCCTCCTAAACTATTTCCTAGACCTAGAGCTCCTGCTTTTTTAGTCAGATTTCAAAGTCTTTCACCTTCGTTCCCTACCTTTTCCCATAAGCCTTCCTATCATCCTTCTCAACATATGGTTGTTTCGCACATTCAAGCTATGACAGATACAAATACCTCTTCTCACTATTCCTGCTTTTCTTCAGATAGTGAAAATGGTTTTGTGGGGATTACTGACTTGCTTATGGCAGATCTTGATCCTCAAACTAGTCGTCCTCATCCCACTTAGGGAGCCTCTTCTGGCACCACTTGCTAGACGGAACACCATCCATATCCTACTGTTGAGATTCTTTTCGTTGAAGATATATGAGAAAATACTACTCCTGCTCCAGATCACACCGTCAACCTTGAAACCAGTTATTCCAAAAATAACTATGGTCCATGGTTCTCCCTTAAAGATGTTCCTCAATTACAATGGGATGACAAGTTCAAAGAATTTGCTGCCTGGATTGACAATCAAGCTGTTCATCCTAATGCTATCCCAAGGCTCATACTCATCGATTTCATGTCCAGAACAATTGGTTTCCTTAGATATTGGTGGTAGTCTCTTAGAGAATACAAACAGCTTCAGTTTCTCCAGCTTCCTTTAGCCCAAGCTGTCTCAGAGCTTTGTTTACAATTTATGGGAAAACCTCAGCCTCAACAGCAACAACATAGAAAATATTATTTCTCCATGAACTATTGTTCTCTCAAAAGAAAAGACTTAGATACCCATTATCAACGGATGTCTAAACTTTTCTATTCTTTTAATGGCTTTGACAATATGGAGCTTCGACAAGTCTACATAACCTCTCTTCCAGATGAAATTCAACCAGAACTTGAAAGAGAGCTTAACTTTGAACATAAAACTCTGGTTCAGTTTACTCTCGGTGAAATCCATCATAAAGCTTTTGTTGCTTTAGAAAAAATATGTGAGCAACACAGTTACTGGTCTCAATTCATGAATAGAGGTTCCAAATTTGAAAAGCTCTGCCATAAGCCATATCTTCAAATCAAATGCAAGGAAAAGAAGTGTGGATGCCCTACAAAGAAGAAAAGCCACTTTCAAAAGCATTCCTCATTCACAGAAAAGAGAAAATCGAGTTCTCATTTTAAAAGAAAACTACGATTCTTCAGAAAAAAGAAACAACGAAGCTACAATAAAGCTGATAGGTGCTTCGTTTGGGGAAAGAAAACATCTTTGCAAAAAGATGTCCAAACAAACAATCAAAATATGCTCGTCTCATTCAACAGCTTCAAACTATTCCAATTTCTCATGAAGAAAAAGAATCAGATATTGGATCTCTTTATGAAGAACAATCTCAGGTTGATGAAGACACTGTATTTGCTTTTCAAGAAACATCCTCAGAAACTGATTATAGCACCAGCATTGCTCTCTACAAGATTGAACAAATCTATAACATCAATCAGATTCATCATCCTCTTCCAAATGTTAAAGTAGATATGCTTCTTTCCAAATACGACAATCATATTAAGCTCATTACTTATATGAACACAGGTGCTCATAAAACGATGATGAATCCTTTAGCTCTTCCTAAAGAGCTATGGACAGATCACAAAGAATATTTCAAAGCTGCAGATGACAAGATTTTCAAAGTAGAACTGATTACCAAACAAAAAATTGGTATAAAGTTCTTTCCAAACTGTATCATCTGGACACATGTCCTTGGAAGCAAACTCCCTAATAAAGATCTTCTTTTCGGAATGGATGTTTACTTTCAAGCTCAACATCTCAGAATCTTTCCTTCTGGAGTCAGGTATAAGAATAGCTTCAAACCTTATACTAATGTCTCAAAACTGTTTTCTCTACAGCAAGTTCAATCATAATATTTTGAGATACAAGCTAAGCTCCTTCAACTCTGTGCTAATTCTCACGAAGAATTTGAGCAGAAGCATTCATTCCCTCTTTGGAGAAAGCAAGAATTCTTCATTCACCTTCCATTCAAAAAGAATGAAGACATCAATCTTACAAAAGCCTCTCATCCTGGAATGACTCCTTCTGATCTCAAGTTAGCCAGAGAAGAATGTGCTCAACTTCTTGCCCAATGCCTCATTGAGCCCACTATTTCTGACTGGGCTTGCCAAGCCTTTTATGTTGAAAAAAGGTTTGAAATAGTGAGAAAGAAAAATAGACTTGTCATTGACTACAAACCCTTAAATCTATTCATAAAAGATGACACATTTTCTCTTCTAAAAATTCAGCCTCTTTTTGCTCAGCTTCATAATGCAAAAATCTTTTCAAAGTTTGATCTTAAAGCTGGATTCTGGCAAATAGGAATTCATCCTATTGATCGTCCAAAAACTGCTTTATGCATTCCAAATGCCCAATACCAGTGGACGGTCTTACCTTCGGCCTCAAAGTTGCTCCCTCTTTGTTTCAAAAAATAATGATAAAGATCTTTGAGCCCATCCTTGAAAACACCCTTATCTATATAGATGACATCCTTCTATTCTCTGAAACCCATCAATCCCATCAACAGCTCCTGGCCAAATTCTTTAATTTAGCCCAACAGCATGACATTATGCTTTCCGAACAAAAGAGTTTTATAGCCCAAACTTAAGTTGACTTTCTTGGTCTCCGCATTCAAGATGGAATCTATCAGCCTGGTGCCCATTTGACACAAGAATTAGCTCATTTTCCTGATAAACATCTCACTCAAAAGCAAATTCAACAATTTCTTAGAATCATCAACTACGTGAGAGACTTCATACCCCAAGTAGCCAGACATAAATTCTTTGCTCTTTTAAAAAATAGTTCTCCTTCCTGGAGTTCTACTCAGACAAATGCTGTGAAGGCTCTAAAAGTAGTTGTCAATCAATCACCTCTTCTAAAAATTCCAAGCAATGGACAAAGAATTTTGCAAACTGATGCTAGTGACCATTTTTGGGGTGCCATCTTCCTTGAAGAATATAACAATGGAAAATCTCATTACTTCAGTATCAAGTTACTTCAGTATTCATCATGCATCGGCCTTATTTCTTCAACAAAACCACAAGACAATGCTAGGCTCCTCAATCAATCTATGAATGGAACACAATCAATTAGAAGAAACTATCTCATGCCCAAATGCATGAGCTCAATGCTCATTTTTGTGAAATCAATAATATATATCCTCCCACAGGCCCACATTCAACCCAAAATCCTGCCGACAGTTTACCTTTGGATTATCCTATGGAACTTTCATAGGTCCCACCAGAATATTTCCAAAATGCACAAAATCCAAATGAAGGAATCCACCCAGATAACATGCACACAAGCTCTGATGATAGTGACCCACCTGATGATCATTCTAATCCTTGGTGAAAAGGTCTTGAAATAAGATTATCCATTGATTCAGATGATTCAGACTATCAAAACTTTAATCTCTCTCATAGTCAAAACAGTGTGTGATGCTACAGTCTAAAGTAAAAAGCATTGTTTACTTTCGATGCTTACTTTAATCATGTTTGTACTTTTTCCCTTTACTTTTACTTTTGCTTTCGGTGCGTCTTTTAGCTTTGAGTGTCTGCTTTCTTTATATGGTTGTACTCTCACTCCACATGGATGGTTGTAATTTCACTCCACGTGAATGGTTGTAATTTCTTCAAGCTTTGTATTTTGCTTTTTCTTCCTTATATAAGGAGGCTTGGTTTCCGTTTGTACTTAGAAGTTGATTTCAATAAAAATTCTTAGTGTGTTTAAGCTTTCAAATGGCTTGCTAAATTTTTCTTCTTTCTCTGAATCATTCTCTCGATAATGAGTTCATCACTACTAGAGATGCAAGTATGCTCTGTATTTGCCTTCTATGAAGGATCTTGTACAACAGAAAACATATGATTGTTGATTTTGCAGTTGTTTAAGGTTTTCTCAAGTTTGTTCTAACCCTAAGGGTGCCTTGAGATTCTTATGAGAATAGTTGTTTAGATATGTTGAAAAAACCTAATACATGTTAGTATCATAGCCTAACTAGATAACCCAAAAAATAAACCCTTAAATTTAACTTATTAATCTAAACCTACCGCAAATTTGTTAATAAAATAATAAATGTGCCGCTTTAGGTTGGTCATTTGCGTGAAAAATAAAAACAGTAATAATAATAATATCAACATTAGATAATATTAAAAATAAATTATTATTTCTCGTAGACTTTAACAACATCCATTAATTAATGTTCTCAAATAGATTATAATATATGTAAACTATTTTATTTTTGCCTAAAATTGGAAAAAGTAAAATAAACCAATTATTGTCTATATTTATCCATTTTGTAAAGAAAAAAGTTAAAATTTTGACATATATGTTTATAGAACTTATTTTCCAGAATTATAGATATTTAATTTGTCAAACTTTAGTGAGAAAAAAAATTGAGCAGGTGACTATTTAACGTTTACTGTGGGAAAATGGCTCAAAAGAAAATTTAGAAGTCCATCGAGGGGTGGTTTTGTAATTTCGGAGAAATTTGAGAAAGAAAACTAATACAGGAAAATGGATCGATGAATCAGCGAAGACAATACAGAAAACTGAAAAGGAAGCATTTGGACTCACTCTCCAAAATCAAATGCAGCCTTAGAATTCTATGGCCATGGCGAAATCTTTATTAGCAGTGGTCGTCAATCTTCTCCTTGTGCTTTTCACTTCCCTGGCTTGCTTAGCTCTTTCAGCTACAGCTTCTGCCATCGATCACCGCTTCAATGTAGGAGATCACGTCCCCTTGTTCGTCAACAAGGTGGGGCCTTTCAACAACCCCAGGTACCATTTTCCTATCAAACACCCAAATGTCAAGTTTCCTCGCGTTTATATTCACTCATTTTTTTTATGTCAAATTATTGGTTTCTGCTTTGAACCTTACTAGTAAAAGTGTGTGTGTGTGTGTTTTTTTATTTTATTATTGAGGTCTTGGTTGGCATTTGTTTTTTTGGGAGTTGTTTTCTGATGTCAGAAACAGAAAAATTAAGGAGATATGATAAAACCCCATTTGGCAAGAAGGTGCTTTGTTAATGTGTAATCCAGATTGAAAGAATTTTATGGTCTTCATGTATTCCCCAAAAATGTTACACGAAAGTGGGATTTTAAAGAATTTGTTATTAACTTCTGTGTAGTAAGGAGATTGGGACCAGTAGTAAGGCAGTGGAATTAGGATTAGATTTGGAAGCACTTTGAATTTCATTATCTTATATCATTTTTTGCCATTGGTGTGAGCTTCTGTCGAAATTGGTAGTTCTTCCACCTGTTTCTCATTTTTCACTTTCAATTGGAAACATTACATATGCTTGTTTCTTTGTGGTCGTTGCAGAGTATGCTCTTATAGCTAGTAGTGAAAATATGATGTTTAACTAAAACTTTTTGTTCTTTCCCAGGTGACCCTGCAACCTTTACACCTTTAATTTTGTTTTAATTGTTATTCTCTTGCAGTGAGACCTATCAATACTATGACCTACCATTCTGCCGCCCAGGTGTGACTTTAGGTTCAGAGTATGAATTTGATCATGAACTACTTATTGGAAGAATTTTTAATCAAGATCTGATATGAAAGGAGGGTAATTATGTCTGTGCAACCCTTGAAGTCCAGATGCTATAGATTCTGTATTCAGCAGGCCATATAAAAATTCACACCAATGGAGTTTTTATTCAACATACATGGACTTGTATACAGAACATTTGTTTATTGAATAATGTCAATAGATTAGTGTTCAACAGTTGAATAGTGTAATAGCTTGTATGGGAGTACTTCAGGTGTGTATGTTAGAAATACTTGATGAGAGTTCTTTGCCGATAAATGTTTCTTTGGGAAGCTCCTATTTGGTGCGCTTTTAGGAGAAGCACCTATTTGGTGCTTTTAGAAGCAATTGGTAGAAGCTTTTAGGAAACCACTTATCTAGGAAAAACACTTCCTTCATAAGCATTCCTAAGATATAATTTGTTTGTGTTATTCATGCTTTGCCTTTTCAAAATTAGCTTTTATTAAGCTCTAAGTCAGTTGATTTGTGTAAAAGTTTAGAGCAATTTTTATTCCACTGCAATTGTTTGAAATAATAAATATGGTATTTTTTATTTTTAACCATTATGGTTTACAGATGCTTTAATTCAAAAGCAAGAATCAATTGGTGAAGTTTTGAATGGTGATCGATTGACCAACACTTTTTATGAGTTGAATTTCCGGGAGGATAAAACTTCCAAGACCCTTTGCCAGAAGAAGCTTACAGTTGCTCAAATTGCAAAGTTCAGAGATGCTGTCATTAAAGATTTTTATTTCCAGATGTATTATGATGACCTTCCTATGTGGGCATTCATTGGGAAAGTGGAAGAGGAGAGCTGGACTCTTAGTGAAAACGGGCCTAAATATTATCTATTCAAGCATGTTCAGTTTGATGTGTTTTTCCATGGCAATCAAGTTATAGAAATTCAAGCGTTTAGTGATCCAAATCATGTTGTGGATGTAACCGAAGATGTTGAAACTGATGTTGAGTTCACTTATTCAGTGAATTGGCACGAAACCTCAGCTTCATTTGAAAGCAGGATGAACAAATATTCAAAAGCTTCTTTATTGCCAATCCGGCAGAAAATACATTGGTTCTCATTCGTTAACTCAATTGTAATCATCGTTCTTTTGCTGGGATTGCTTACCTTGCTTATCATGCGGCGTCTAAAGAATGATCTAAGAAAGTACTGCGCTATAAACTATCACTAAACTACTGGTCATATTGTTTCCTCAGCCTTATCCAATGTAGATGTGTTATTACAGGTGCTCTGATGGTGATGAAGAAGAAGATAAGGAAGTTGGTTGGAAATACATTCATGGTGATGTGTTCAGATGTCCTTCTAACACATCCTTGTTTTGTGCTGTCTTAGGCAATGGCACCCAGCTGCTCGCCCTGTAAGCAACTTTTAAATATAACTTTGTTGTTCTTCAATCCAACTCTTTCTTGTTTCATGTCTGTATGCTTTAATCTGTGAAAGGATACCTTATAAAGTTTGAACCTCTGGGTCTTAACCTTCCATATTGACTCAATTAAATGCAGCTGTTACCCCTCTTATTGTCAATGTTGCTTCATGCTATTTCAGTTCTTTAAACTCTCTAGTTTTATCATTCTATCTACATATTCCTTCAGTTGTTACATTGTCTAGGTTTTCCAGTTGACGTCCATGGCATTCACCTGTCATTATGCATATATATTGCATATACCAATTTTATGTGATCCAGGAATATTATTCAATTTGTTGGCTGTGAGGGTCTAAATTTAACATTTATTTAATATTGCTCTTTCAAAATTATTTTATGTTTTTATATCAGGGTTTGCATCTTATTCTTGCTGGCAACTTTTGGAGTCCTCTACCCCTACAACCGTGGAGCACTTTTCACTTCTCTCATCTCTGGATACACTATTACGTCTGTGGTTGCTGGCTATGCTGCATCTGCTTTCTATAATCAATTTTCTGACACCAGATGGGTAATTTTTTGATATTTTCCTCTATCTTTACAAGTTAAAATGTCAAAACATGACCTTATGTCTTGACAGAAACAACATTAATTTCCAGGAAAGGACTGTTCTTCTCACAGGGATTCTGTACTTGGGTCCATTGCTAGCTACTGTGTCCATTGTTAATACAGTTGCCGTCACTTATGGGGCCACAGCTGCACTTCCATTTGGCACCATTATAGTGATTCTTCTCATATATATGTTTCTTGCCGTACCATTACTTGCATTGGGTGGGGTTATTGGATATCATTTCAGGTCTGATTTTCAAGCACCTTGTGCTACCAAGCAATATCCAAGAGAGATTCCACTGTTGGCTTGGTACAGGAAAACACCTTGTCAAATGTTTATTGGGGGTCTCTTACCCTTCAGTGCAATTCTTGTCCAGTTACATCACTTGTATGCAAGCATATGGGGCTACAAAATATACACTCTTCCTAGCATTTTATTTGTCACATTTGTCATCCTTGTTATACTGACTGCAATTTTAAGTGTTGGTTTGACATACATTCAGCTATCTGTTGAAGACCATGAGTGGTGGTGGAGGTACGTTATTCTTGCATATGCACTAGATACCCAAGTAAACAATAAACTTAGTACCATTTCTAATTGATTAGGACATCAATTCTCTTCCCCTCTTTTTTTATTTCTAACTGATTTTACTCCAAAGAATTTGGGCTGCCTGTAACTCTATATTTGTGATTTTACTATGAGCTATCACCGCAAGATTTAATGGTATTTTATCTCCTCTCTGCCACCTTTCGTGTACGTCCGAAGATTGTCTAAACCATATCCTGTACATGTGTCAGCGTTCTGTTGTGTAAACAGGTTGTAGTGACTGTAAACAGAGAGTCTAGGCAGCACAAGTTTCTTTTTGTAATCTAGGAGATGTTTTTTCTTGTCATGGAGCCAACAATTTGATAAAAATGGTTGAGACTTTTTGACTGCTTATCCCTTAAGTGATTCCTGAAAAAGCTAAAAAAGAATACATAATCTTCAAGCAGCTTATACAAGTTGACATATATAAGCTTCATGCATGTGTATGGATATCCACTAATATTTTATCTTTCTTAAATGCGGCACATTTCCTTCTCCTTTGTTTTCTATTGTATAGCCATATGTTAGTCCTTTACATTTTGTCTGATGTTAATAACGTTTGTCTGTCTGAAGCAGATATTTATTAATCTTTTTATCTGTCTGATGCAGATCTGTTTTGTGTGGAGGCTCAACAGCAATTTTCATGTTTGGTTATGGCATTTACTTCTATCTCAGATCAAATATGGACGGTTTCATGCAGCTATTCGTCTTTATTGGTTACAGTGCTTGCATTTCTTATGCGTTCTTCTTGATGCTTGGTACAATTAGCTTTCATGCTTCATTGATGTTTGTTCGCTATGTATACCGTGCTGTTAAAAGTGAATGAATGATTTCAGCAATAATGCCTGATCTATTTGTCATCCCTACCCCACAATGGCATAGAGAGGAGCAGAACAGTCATTCAAATTTGTATTTATCTTTGATTTTCTCCTGTTATTTGAAAATTCTGAGTTGTGAGAAAAAACTGAGGCAATCATGATGAACATGTTATAGATGTCTGATATGTTGATGATCATGCAGCTTCCTTTATTTCATCAAATTAGTTTGAATACACAACATGGTCTTGTCTTACATGCAGACCAGCTGGTGCACCCTATGAACACTCCTAATATCAGCAAATATTAGTGGAAACATGTGTAGCTTTATCAGTATCTTTTGATTTGTTCTGAAACAAGAAATAAAACACCAAAAGAGATACAGGTAAATGTAAAACTGAAACAAGACAAAACTCCCATATATACAATACTCTCTCGCTCCCATAAACTTCCCAATCTATACCAAAATGCGCAAAAAAATAATTAAGACCAAAATGTAACGGTGGACATAATTTAGAAATTAATAAAACTAAAAACCATTTGCTTTCTCAAACTACCAAACACTTGATTTTTTTCTTTTGCAAGAAAAATTGATTCTGTTCCATATAAATATATAATTCATTCATTAAAATGCGTTGTGATTAAAAAAAAAAAAGGGGCATAACGAAAAAGAAAACTCACCAGGCACTGATAAAATATAATACATAGTTTTCACCATTCAGTTATGGAGATTCAATCTCGAACGTGGAATACAATACATATTGTTTAACCCCGAGCATACTTATTAGTTATTGATTAGATTGTCATGCCAGGTGGACTTGGATGACATGTCAGTAAGCAGTAACTACTATATAAAATACTAAAAAAAATCGCTTATCTTCTGATTTAAGATATTAATGTTAAAAAATAAAATTGGTATACGTGATGCGATCATACGAGCACTTGTTTCGAAGGGACAATACGTGGTGGAATTTTTTTTTTTTTTATATGAAAATACATGGTGGATTTTTTAACTCAATTACAAAGCAAAACGAATCTTGATTTCACTTTTATAACAATTTAAACACAAAGAGTAATAATTAATGAAATCAAAACAAAAAAATATATAAAGTACACAAAAAAAAATTAATTAATTGAAAAGGCAATGGGAACATGCTTTTTAGTTAGCTACAAACCAAGTCATCCATGCGAAATTTAAAACCAATATGAAACGAAAATTGGAAAGAAAGAAAAAAATGTCGGAAAATCGCATTAAATTAGCTTACAAAACCATTCATGTCAGAAGGGGTTGCTGATTTTAGTTGAATACTTTACACATCTATACACTGTCGCGTAAATATGCCACGATAAACACAGACAATGCACCGATAGAAAGACCAAGAAGAGGCCCTGCAGGAATTAACTTCGAAGTAGCTGCCAATCTTATGCCTGAAACAATTACAATAAGAAAAGAAATAAAAAAGATGAACAAGGATAAGAAATCTTAATTAGCATGCGCATAGTGGTAGTGATAGTGAAAGCATACTACCAAGTTATCTCACGCACATATTTCCATTCAAAAGAAATGGTGTAAAAATTGCTAAAATGATCTAGTGAAGGCGTACCGAATACAGAAGAGAAAAGAAATGCTGATCCAAACCCAACGGCATCGCCAATTGCTTTTGTCTCTGGTGCTTGCATGAGACCATATGCCTATGAGGAAAATACCAATTATTATTCATTAAAAATGCTGACAAACCCAACTGCAGGAAAAAATAATTATTTTTACATTATCCAGACTATTTACATTTTCATCTGTATCATAGTATCTAAAACCAAAAACCATGATAAGCACAAATATGTTAGACAATTTGGGGTGTGAGAGAGAGAGAGAGAGAGCAATTCAAGTGAATAAAACAAAGGCAAATAGCACTGCGATGCTGGAATTTGTTATTTAGGAAAGATCATAACTTGTTACAATTTACACATGGCCATTTTAAAGGCACAAATACAGTTTGCTTGAAATCAGTTATGAAATCATCCAATACAAATCACAATGAATTAAATTTGAAGATAACAGAAAATGTCATTAAACTGAATTTCTATGCAGTGTTTCAATGCTGCAAATAACAAAAGGTAAACACACTACATTTTGATTGTCATGCAGAATCCTGAAGATGAGCTATAAAGCAGCAATGCAACCTAGTTGCTCAGATTTCTAAATAAATTGCTATTAGACTCTTCACTAGAGAAGCTCAAGAAGTTAAATATGAAGTCTGTAGAGAAAGGGCATATCGCCAGTAATCTTTGTTTTCTTTCTCAACAATTCCACATTTACTTTTTAGTCAGGCTAATGTCTGCACATGTTAAGTGCAGTAAAGAATAAGACTGCAACGTATGAGCTCCATAAATTCTTGAATGCGAAGAGTGTGTGGTTAGTTGATAGTGGTTGATTTGATACAAACAAATGAATCCTTGAAAAAGCTTCGTATTTCACTGCTAGGAGGATTTTACAAACAAATACTTCTAAAAGAATGTTTTTAGCAAACTGACTACATTCTATGCCAAGGTATAGAAAAACCTACAACCCATGCTTCTTTGCTGCTCATCATGCAATGAAATCAGGGAAAGGGTGCTGTGCTAACTCAAGTAAAACAGCAGCAAAAGTGTCATTTATCAGAAGCGAAAGTGTCGAGGATAAAATGCAGTTACTAGTTAGGAAAACTGCCCCTTGCTAGTGCTACTAAAGGATGCTGGAAAATGACAAGGTACTAAGAAGGAGCAGCAGATCAATTAGTCAAAATGAATTTCAGTAAGGACTATAGAAGAATTTGCAATTCAAATTTTATGCAGGTCTATAAATTGAAGATAGAATACCCTAACTTGACCAATGTTCATCTGCTACACAATAAATGGCAAAAAATGATCAAAACTAGAAAAAAGTTATTTTGATGGTTTATACATACATTAGTGAATTGTAAACTTGGAAACCAGAAATCAAGGACATAGACCTGCTTGAACATCTTATTTACACAAAGCATAAAACCTGTCCAGTTACTTCCAACTTGCCCAATTTAAACTCTACAGTAATTTTTATGAGCTTACCAATAAATAAGAAAGGATGATGAATGGAAGTAAACTTACTATTGCCATTAAAGCTGCCCCAGAAAGCCCTCCAAAAAGTGAGCCCTTGCTTCCTGATTTTGTATCTTTTTTTTTTTGGGGGTGGGAAATTCATACCCATTTGGCCATTAGAAAAGCTCAATTTGTACATTAAAAATAATAAATAATAAAAATGAAGGGTTAAGGTAGTAGTAGGAGGGTGAGCTTACAGGCGAAGAGACCACCAGAGAGGAGCAGGAAGCCATAGGTAGCAGAGGTGGTTGGAGCAAAGTCTGCAAGTGCCTCTTGATAACTGCACACTAAGACATCAATACGGTGGCGTTTAAGGCTGTTGGATTTACGAGGGAATTTATAACCATTTTCGTAAAAACTTAAACTTTTAGAATGCAGAAGAAAGCGATGATGATGATGATGATGCTCTTTCGAACTCGTACAACTCCTCCACACTACTGACGAAGACAAATCCAACAGAGACATCTTTTCTCTGCTTCTCTTTCTCGCTCGCTCTCTTTCTCTCTCTCTCTCTCTCTCTCACATTCTTAAGACCATTTATAATATATAATACTAGATTTTTTTTTTCTTTTTCAATATTTATTTAGATTTTTTATATAATTTTTTTTAAATATATATTCTTAAAAATTTTAACTTTCATTTTATAAAAGTTTCAAACTATTATATTCAAACTTTTTAAAATAATTTGTATTGGAAATAAATTATTTAACATATATATTTTTAAAATGATTAAATGATATATGAATTTTGTTATTTGTTATTATCAATGCGACTCAAATTTATTTGATAAATTTTTATTTGATAATTTTTAATTTTATTTTACTTTTTAATACAAAAACTCTTTTAATAGAAATTATTTAAATTGCTATATAATGTATATGTTTTACTGATAATCTGCTACAAATAATATTTTCTTTTTCATATATTTTGTTTATCAATATCATAATCTATTTTACAAAAAAGAAAGATTACTTATTTTTCCACTATCATATATTTTTTTCCTATTTTTTGTTCCTATAATAAAAACCCTATATTATATATTAGTGATAAAAACCGTATATCAAAAAAAAAAAAAAAAAGATATTAGTTCAGTTCAATGACTAATGTAAATAATTATTTTAATTTGAATAACATATAACTTATTTTTAAGTGATTAATTTTACTAATTGAATAAAAATAAATTAATTAAAGTTTGTCAAATACCTTGTACATTAATCACTACCCCTATAAAATTATATAAAGCGTTATTTCCCCTTTCTAACATATTGGGGCGGGGATTCAACTATATAATATAAACCTATTTTTCCTTTAAATATTTATGCTTTGGTCTTCTTCTTTTTGTGGTAAAAAAAAAGATGCATCATTAGTAATAGACATTAGACTACAAATCCTGCGCCAAGCAACATTGCAGTAATGAACATACTAAGACGATTCTTTTTATTTTTTAAATTTTTTTGCCATATAAAATAAATAAACAGACTGATATAAATTTTTTTTCTAATGGCTCTATTTAAATAGTATATTAAGCTAATGTAATATAAACAAAAATAAAAAATGTTAAAAAAACTGTCACTTCTAAAAAATTTGTTAGACAATCAGGCAGGCTCATCAATTTTATTAGTTTATTCTAAATACAACCACTGTATATAACTTTTAAATAAACATTATCTATTAAATAGACATTGTGCTAATCATAAAGATTATGCTCTAAGCTACAGCCCTCGGTGATATTTATGTTTTGGTCTTACTATTGCATAAGTTATCCATCTTAAATTATTTTACTGATCATATCGACTTTTACTAGTGGCGACCTTAGACACACACACACAAGGTTCTTCGGCTGGGATACAATTTGAACTTTGCTTTCCAAACGAAAGGAACCAGAACATTGCTAAACTACCAAGCTATCCCGCTGTCATCCTTAGTCTTGGTTTGCTGCTACCAACAAAAGAAAAATCATTGCAATAGTCTTGCCAAATGATGCCAGGGATTTAATGTTCGTAGTGGTACTTCAGATTAAACTAAATCATTTTATTCATTAGACTTGATATGAGATATTTGAAATTCATAGGCTTCTGGTAAAAGTCATTTTTTTTTCTCTCTTTCTTTTTCATTAAACAAAGAGTACAGTTTTTTTTTTTCCCCTAAAGAAGTTGATATATTATATCCTTCATCAAATTTTTTACTTCTTGTGCTGCTGTCAAATGCTCATTCAGTTGCTTTGCCTTTGCGCCGGCTGCTGCTGCTTGTTTCCAACAAGTAACAAACCATTGAATCCACGTCTTCCCCAAAAATGCTGTAGGCCTCGATCACCTGCAGGTAGCTGAACCCCATTGATAACACCATCTGCATGCTGCTGCTAAGGACCGAATCCTGCACACCATGGTCCCTCCTTCCTTCCACCTTCGTCTCACTGCCTGATGACCCTGCTATTTAATTAACAGTCAGCAAAGAATGTTTTTCGGATTAAGAACCCAAGTAGATGACAAATAATCAGATCCCACATTCAAATACAGTCAGCAACAAACAAGGATATACTTGATAGTTTAAGAATCCATATATACTTGATCCTCAATCTCAACACAACTTGCTAACAGTTGTTCTATAGAGGAATTGCATCCTGTATGGGGGAAAAATATATACTCACTAGCTCCAGAAGATGATGGCTCAGCTTTTGAAGTAGAAGATTCTCTACGGCCAATCTGTAGCTTAAAGGAATCATCTGCAAGGTACTCAGCTCTTGAAGCTTCCATCACCATGCGCTCAATTTCCTTCTCAGTAAGCTCAAGATCTGAATAAAATCGACCCTCAGCTAGGAGTGCCTGTCAGTAGGAAAGGAAAGAAAAAGCATTGTGAGTTTCAGTCTACCATGCAAAATATTGTGCAGATTCATAACAAATCGCAATACTAACATTATCAATCTGTTGGTCTTGTTGAGCCTTAATGGCAGCCTTGACTTGATCCTTGTCAACATTTGTCTACACAGCAAACAAGAACATATTGTTATGCATAGGCAACCAAAAGAATCAGTAATACTGCAGTATTCAAAACAAGCAGGCAGTGCTTCAAGTCCAATTTCCACTAATCAAACATGTTTGTGCTACCAGCACACTGTCTCTTATGAACCTTTTTGAATCCCCAAAAAGCATTCATACAAATGAGGATGAAAAAGAAATATATTGAATTTTGTTTGTTACTAGAAACTATGATTTAAATAGCTTGTTACTTTGTAACATATTCGCCTACGCTTCAATTCGCAAGTATAATCAGTATTTTTTTCAACTTTATATTCAGACAGAATTTCTTTTCATGTTCCCTATATTTCATAAACCTCTTTCAGATAGATGAAGAAAATATAGATCTGTATTCTCCATGTACCATAATGTAATATAAACAAAAAATGAAGTCAGATGAAAATTAATGCAACTATAAGGCACATAGACATACCCCACGAAGAGAACTGAACCCGAGCCCCGCACCAATGGTTAATCGACGTGGGTCAACAAGAGAGTTGTAATGATTCCCATGATGATAACTCAGTCGTATGGGTGGTGTGTCAGTGTTATAGCTTCCATGGAAAATATTGATAGGTTCTGCATCACCAATTCAAGTTAGCAAAATGGTTGAATGCTGTAAATAGCAGGCATTTGAAGAAACTTGGTATCCATATCCATCGCAAATAAAGTAGTACCTGTGCTATAGGAGTAAATATGGATAGGCCGATTATACATTTCAGACATTGCTTGGATCTCCACATTGTTTCCATAAACCTGTCAGACAAGATCAAAGTGTCAATACATCCAAACCAGAAAAAAGAAGATTTTTTTGTCCTTTAAATCCTCACAAAAGAACTCTTAAATCCATTAATTAGATTGCTTCTAGAAAATTTCTGCAAAGTGCCAAAACACATCACAGAATTTAGTAGATATTCAACTAGATATCACATAATAAAACTAAATTAAGCTTTCTAACTCTTTCTTGGACTTACAACTTCATAATCTATGACTCGTGTGGATCCTTAGCAAGGTAAATTTGGACTATATTATTTCAGTGCAATGTCTTGGTTGATAACAGGCAACTATATGGTCATTTGCAGCATTTATAATGCTATTTTCCCAATAATAAATCACAAAAGCAACACATTTCCCACATGACACACCCTCTCCCACCTCCCCACTGACCCTCCAAACCAGGGAAACAAGACAAATTATACTAGAGATCATGCTTGACACAAGAACACTGAGGTCACAAAGAAGCAGAAATAAATTTTAAAACTGCAAATCAATTCTTTATAGTTTAATTTTAAAGAATGAACGGCTTTCAGATAAAAATTATATATACCTTGTCTCTTCTTTTCCTCTTACAATAAGATGTAAAGCCTTCAGTAATAAATTGAGAAAAGTGATCCCTTTCTCGCTCCTGCATGAAAAAGGGGTAATGTATCAAACTTTCCAGAAGAGTAGATAGTAGGCAAAAATACCAAATCCAATATAAAATTTATACATACATATAGAAGCAGCAGGCTCAAAAGAGATGAAAATTAACTGAATTATGCAATGAATGAGTGATAGAAACAGAATCTCATTTCAAACCATGTCCTACAAGAGCCTGTAATGATAAAAATGCAAAATTCCCCAAAACCGTACATTATCAAACTTCCATGCTTTGCTTCTCTGATAGAAACACTACTTTTATGCATTGCATGCCATAACAGAAAATAGAAGAATTCGTGGCTCATATCATGAGAATACACAACAAACTACATGGAAAAGTAATCATACCATATAATCTATGCACATTTGTCTGGTCAAATCGTATAATTCAGAGTCCCCATATACTTGATCTGCAACAGCACGAAAGAGACAATTCCCATCTTCCAACATCCTTTTGACTTCTAAACCCTTTGCACGTCTGATATCAATTTCAAATTGCCGTTCTCTTTCCTGACATAAATTCAAGAAGTTGATTCTACAATACCATCTTAAGTAACCTTGAAAAGTTCAATATGAAACCAAATTTAAACTAAAAATAACAAGAATTTTTTTGCATTATAAAGCATATTTCCAGGCATATAACCTCCAAAAAGTAAAATAAAGGTATTGGAAAAATCCAAGCAACGTATATGCAGATAACTTCGGACTAGAAAGAAGAGCTCTAATATCAGCACATCCAAAGATCATTTATGAAAAATAAACTATTAATAGGCAGTTAAAAAAGGACGTTCAAGCTACAATTGAATTAGCAAGATCACCCCTTTTGAAATATACTTCATTCTTTTGGCTAGAAAGACTACGGAGAAGCATTTTACCATATTGATAAGCAATTGTATGAAAATTTCCATAAACATCAATTATTCAAACCATCAAGAAAACATGCAAAGAAGGATAAAGTGTTCGCTTGAAATTAAAGCAGAAACTTACAATATCATCATATGAGGATACAAAACAAGGATTTTGCTCATCAGCACTATTGTAACCCTCACATTCGCCATGAGACCTGGGAGAAGAAGGTCGTGACCCAGTGGGTGAAGTCCTAGTCGAAACGATAGGCCACGCAACTGCTCTTCTAGATGGACCATTTCGGGTAGTATTTGAACCTCCCGATACAAGTCTCCTTGAATTTGAGTTAGAAGCAGAAGGTTTTGGGGGTGGAACAGGAGGTGGCGGTGGCTGTGTTCCAATGTTATTCTGCGGAGTATCCCCACTTGAGTCATCATCCTCCACTGTCCCTCTTTCAGAAACTCTGGAGTCGCTCAAACCTTTCACTAATTCCCCTGGACCCGCAGTATCATCATTACTAAATTTCTCAATATTACCAATTTCATCACTTGAATTCTCTTGCTGATCAGAGTGACAGCTAAGATCATCAATTTTCACCACTTTAGCGTCACTGCTCCCACAATAATCAAGATGATCATCGACAATAAACTGTTCTTGCACCTCCTCTCCACTTTCCTCATCTTTCACAGCTGAAACAACCTGTGGAGTAGTAACTTGCGGCTCTGCCCGAGACGAAGAAGACCCAGAAATAGAAGAACGGCTGGGGTTGGAAGAAGAACCAGCTGAGGAACCTCGCTGAACCAGAATCCGAGTCATTGAATTCGATTTCTCCTGTCCTGAACAGAAACACAATCTCCCTACCCAAAAACCCAAAACTTAGATACCCAAAATCCAACTCATCGGTTTGTCACGCGTTCTGGCCTTGGGAACAGTCACGCCAATCCCTTGGCTGAACGATTTCTTCCAGCCCAGCGTCCTCTGCTCCTCGCGAAACGATCTCTGCATTCCCCTAACAATTCTCATGAGACCCAGACCTCCAATTTTAAATAACAAAACCCTCTAAGGCACTCGAATTTACCCGAAATAAAAATGCCAGATATTCAGCCGGCACAATCTCAATCTGCAAGAAAAAACCATATATTTCACAGAAAATCAACAAACAAACACTAAAAAGGCAAAAGAAAATTTATAATAACAATATTAAGTGCCTAGTTTCGTCTGACAAATTGCTAGTAGTCTGTTTGGCTCCTTGGAAAGGAAAAAGAAGGAAAATTTTCATTATAAACTCATCAAAACACAAACAATTAACTTCATTTGACAAAGGCGTTATTCTTTTCGAGAGCCAAACGTCAAATAAAATAAAAGAACCCATCTATCTTTCCTGGCTCTTAAGTTTCCCAACCTTTTCAAAGCAACCAAGCAAAATCAGAATCGCACATAATCAAAACCAAACTCTACGACACTGAAATCACCCTTTGAGAAAACAACCAATCAATCAATCGAAAATTCGTATAACAATTAGGAAAACCCTAGAGTTGACTCAGCACGAGTTGAGTAGCGTGACTCACCGTAAGAAACAGGAACGGGGAGAGAGAGAACCTTCTTTAAATTCTCGATCTGGAGAGAAATTCGAGTAAGAAACGAATAACTTTAAGAAAAAAAAGTTGAAATTGAGTTGAGGGTTCTAAATAATTTTTTTCGAAATTTTTTTTCAGAACCAGAAAGAACGAAAGAAAGAGAGATCCCTGGCGGCAAAGGAGAGTATATGAGGAAAATGGGAGGCTGCGTTTCGATGGAGGGTGAGGATAGAGCACGTGACACAGAGACCTGAGTCTTCTTACACTTGGACAATTTCTAGACAAGCTTCCATTCGCACGTGTATAACATCAGCCAGTTAGAGAGACTCAAAATTAAAAGTTTAATATAAATCTCACCGTCATAAGAATAATAAGAATATATATATATATATATATATATATTTTTTGGTAAAAAGAATAATAAGAATAATGTTAGCGGTTTCAACAAAAAAAGAATAATGTTAGTGGTAGTATCATTATTTAATTAATTTTTATTTAATTGTATTAATTTTTTATTTATCTAAACTTATATTATACTAATATATGTTAACTTAAAAAAATAAGTGCAGACATGTATAGTCTATTTATATGTACCTCTATCATGATAATCCTAGACCTAAAATCGTCTTCCTAATTCATTAAAATTTATAAATAAATAAATAATTTATCTTTTTCTAGCTAAAGTGAAATTTTAGTAGTATTTGAGATATGTCACGTGCCCATTTATCAGGAACGGACTGGACTTATAGATGGATTAACATTGGATAAATGGTCGTGGTTTAACTTGTGAATATGGATATAATTGGTAAATGGTCGTAGTCCATATACATAATTATGACCAAAAAATTATAGATAAGACAAAAAAATTGCTATAAAAGTTATCAGTCGGAGCAGATAGATTTTTTTTTCTTGATTATTCAGATAGACTTTTTATTCATGATTTTTTTTTTAATTTTTTGTGAATGAAATTAATTTTAAAAATTTATTAAAATAATAAAAAATATAATTAAAACACTAAAATATATTCGATTGTTATATTTTATATATATATTTTTTTAAGTTCTAAATCTATAAAATTTAAAAAGCCATAAAAAAATTTGAAAAAATTAAAAAAAATTTATTAAAAAATTTATGAAACTCAATATATATTTTATAATAAATTCCGGTAAAACAGTACATGTTCTTCCTTAATCCAAAAGAATATTAGGCCCATTTCCAAAACTGAGAGAGAGAGAGAGGTTTTGAATACGAGAATCTAAACTAATAATGCATGCATTTAAGATTTAACTCATGCTTGCTTTTTTTTTTTTTGTTAAAAAAAAAAAACTTATCCATAGTGGGGTTATAGACCCCAAAGTATTTAGCGAGTAGACCAATTCAGGCGTCTTATTAGTCTGATAGGAGTCCGCGATGGAAGTCCGTGTCGCTAAAATCTTCTTTTCCCTCGTGCGGTAACAGCGGAGAATAGCACTTGAATTCAAATGGAGCTACCAAAACTCAAACCTCAACTCACATACTCGCAGATATAAAAACTCAGCTGGCTCCTACCACTGTACTACGTACTCGAGTGCAACTCATGCTTGCTATATACACGCAGGCACGTGAATCATGGTTTGTAAAACACCAACTTCTTTAAAGAAGGTTAGGTTAGGTATTATCATTGGCAACTAATAGTCAAAACTCCTAAGAGGAGTGGGAAAACATAACAAAAACCCTCAAATATAGATGGGTTTCTTCTTTAACTTCTTTCATTTTCAGGTTAATATTGCTTCTTTGGACAGAAATTACATCTTTCTTTATTGATTTGCTTCTCCAAATATTTCATTTTTTAGCAGAGAAATGCTTGCAGTGGTGGCAGCAACATCATTGTTTGTAACTGGAGCTGTGATATATGCATATAGAAGCCTAAGTCCACCGCCTCCAAAACTATGTGGGAAACCAAATGGTCTTCCTCTAACCTCACCTAGAATTAGGCTCAAAGACGGAAGACACCTGGCCTACAGAGAAAGGGGTGTCCCTAAAGAAATGGCTAAATACAAGGTCATTCTTGTTCATGGCTTTGATAGCTCCAAGGACATCTACTTGCCCATGTCCCAGGTACATGTTTTTCTTCTGCTCTAAACTCTCAGCCTCTTTTGTTCCTTAACGAATGAGATATTTTTGGGATAGAAAGGGAAAGTAAAAAAATTTAGTCCCTGAATTTCGATAAATACGATGCAGGAAGTGATGGAAGGGCTGGGCGTATATGTTCTAACATTTGATAGAGCAGGGTATGGTGAAAGTGATCCAAACCCAGAGCGGTCAGTGAAGAGTGAAGCTTTTGACATCCAAGAATTGGCTGATCAGATGCAGCTTGGATCAAAATTCTATGTAATTGGAGTCTCCATTGGAACCTATTCAATTTGGGCATGTCTCAAATACATACCACATAGGCAGGCGAACAACTAACCAAAGTTTATTATTAGCAATTAACTTGGATCTGTTTTCACTTTACATTTTGTGTTGCAGCACATGTTGACATGGCATGATCTTCCTTGTCAGGGACTAAGTAGTTCAAAAACTTCAAACAAATTAAAGACATGTCATTTCAACTTGTGTTAGTACTTTCAAAATATCGTGCTTCAAAGACATGAGCATGTGGAGTCTACATCATATGAGATCTACATGTTTATTTCTGGAAAGTAACTATACACCTGAAGTACTGTAATTTAATTTTGTTCATATAACTACACAGCATTGTTTAAGAACAAATTGAAACACAACATAAAGTGCATTGATGGTTTTTATAAACATCCCTTGATTAAAGAACTAGTAAATAAAAATTATGGTCTGTCATAGCAGGCTTGCTGGTGCGAGTCTAGTGGCTCCAGTGATCAATTTCTGGTGGCCTTCTTTCCCTGCTGAATTGGCTACTGAGGTATACAAGAAGCAGCCTAAAAGGGACCAGTGGAAACTAAGCATAGCACATCATGCTCCTGCACTTGTTTACTGGTGGATGACCCAGAAGTGGTTCCCTTATTGTTCAATCATGCAAAGACATCCAATTCTTTTCAACAAACGGGATTTGGACACTATTAACACTATGACACGAGTACCAATGCCCAATGAGGTATATATAGCTTTGTTTCTTCTCTGTTTTTTCTCTTAACCAACTCCATTGGACTTAATTGAAAACAAAAATACTTCTATGTAACATTTTTTTGTTCCAGATATAAACCAATTTTTTTTATTTTTTTTTTGGTCATAAAAAAATTGCAGCATAAGATACGACAGCAAGGTGTTCATGAATCTCTCCACCGAGACATAAAAGTGCATTTTGGGAATTGGGAATTCGACCCGATGGAACTGGAAAACCCATGTCTTAACAATGAGAGCTCTGTTTACCTATGGCATGGTCATGAAGATAAACTTGTTCCCTTCGAATTGCAAAGATATGTTGTGAAGAAGCTGCCTTGGATCAGATATCATGAAGTTTCTGATGGTGGTCATTTGATGATTCATGAAGCTGGTTTGTGCATAGCAATTTTCAGGGAGCTTCTACTGGGAGAAGAACCCACAATTACCACTTAAAAAGCTATAAATGTGTATATGTATTTTTTAGCAAAAATGGACCAATTTCAATTATGGGCTTTTTGTTTGGGAAATTTTTTTAAAGAACTTTTTCATTTGGGTTTTTACTGAAACTGTTAGAGGTTTGGAGTTTCATTTTGAAAAATAAACTTAATAGGATGAGTAATTTAATTTTTTTATATACTTTTTAAGATTTTCATGTATAACTAATGTAGAATTTTATTCGCATATTCTAAAAGAACTTTTAAATATATTATTCGTTATAGATTTAAATATTATTAATTATAGATAATATTCTTCGATATGGACATTGTTATTCGTTCTAGATCAAATATTACACATTATAAATTAAATATTATTCGTTATAAATAATATTTTTTTTATAGACACAATGACTCGTTATAAATTAAATATTACAAATTATGGACCAAATGTTATTTAAAAAAAAATTAATGCCGTAAATTTTTTTAAGTTTCACTACATTTTAAATGGTTGGGCCTTAGGCTATGTTTGTAACTAAAAAATAGAAAGGAAAAGTCGAACAGGCCTAACTAATTAAAGGATATGGTCCATATGGATTGATATGGCTTTTATCTGTAATAATAGTAAGAAATAAAATCACCCATTTGATCCTTTGATTAATAAAAAAAACTATAACAATATGCATAATATGGACATTCTTGGTTGAAATAGATCAAGTCGCTAAAATTGAACATTTTTTTATTAATACTTCCGTTTCATTGCTTTTGATTTAAAATTAAAAATTAGTTTCTCTATAGCTACTAGTATTTTATTCTTAAGTGTTTTTTTTTTCATTTATTTCACCATAAAACAAAAGGGTGGTCTTTTTCATGAATAACAGAAGGGTTGTTTTGGATGAATAACAAAAGGGTTGTCTTGGATGACAAAATGGACTATGAATTAATGTTTTCCAATCATACGAGTGTAATTCGTCAAAAAAAATTAATTATATTTTAGTACTTCATCTTTTGACAAATTTGACAAAATTTAGAACATTTTAATTTCAGCAATAAAGTTTCAATTTATTTTTCCACTCAATAAAAAAAAATTCCAAAGGTCTGGATAGTTTAGTGATGTCCGTACTTCCTCACATGTGAAATTCTGTATCCGAATAATCCTAATGATAAAAAAATATTTAATAAATTGCATTTTAATTTAATTATACATTTTTCTCTTAATGGAGATTAATGATTTTTTTCATATTTAATCAATATTAAAATAAATTTATTATAATGTAAGCTTTTAGTTTTAATTTATTGTAATTTAGGCTTTTTGTTTTATTTAAATATTTTAATACTTTCAAAACCTTATTTGTCAAAATTTTATTTGTTAAAAACATTTTAAATTTGAAAGTTAGAACATTTCAAAAAAAATATTGAAAGTTAAAAATAACACTTTCCCATTTTGTTCCCACAAAATACTATCCCAAATTTTAAAAAATATTAAAATGTAATTAATTAAAAAAATATGTAGTCCAACAAGCAACTATAAAAATATTCTCCCACATAAAAAATAAAAAGAGAGGAAAAAAAAAAGAAGAGAGAGAATATTCTCACACATGGGTATAATCCCATTTACCATTATGTCATTATGGTGATTTTTTTTTCTTCTCCCTTTTCGGGATTTTGGCATTTATAATATTATATTATTTAACTCCATCCATTAATTACCGAAATAAAGTAAATAAATAAATAAAAGAAAAATAATTATCATGCTTATATCATTTTACTTTCCAAATGAAAGTGCATAGGCTTAATGTATCCGTGATACTTTTTTTCTGGATTGACAATCATTATTTGGATGATATGCGATAATTTAATCCTAATTCGTCTGACATTGCAAGTCAATTCAATGTTACACTGTATTCGTCTTCAATTGCCAGTAACTTTGTTTGGTCATATATTTAATAATTACCTTATATTTTAAACAATTTAACATAACATTTTGCTAAAAAAAATTATTTTAAAATTCAAACATATTTGTTTTTATTCATGACTAAATAAAGGTTTATAAATTATATTAATATATTAAATAATAAAATAATAGCACATTCGTACCCAATAAATATACTGGTAAATTTGATAATTTTTATAGTATTATTCAAATATATGTAATATATAAGAATATAAGATTGGTAAACAAGTTGATGATTTAGTATCCGTGGTATTAATTATACTTTTAACATTGCTCCAATCAATTTTCTATTCCCTTCCTTCGCATTTTCTGACAAAATAGTATATATTATATATAAATATTTAACTGGTGGTTGCAAAAATTTGTGCTCTATTTTATTTTTAATATTTAAGCTAAAAGTTTGGTAAAGAAAAACAAAAAAATCCGTTCCTTTTTAACAGTATAGAAGAGGAATCAACGTCCCCAAGTGAAAAGGAAAAAAGACCAATAGAAATCGAATAATTATAACGTGATTAAATTTATTAATTAATTGTTTATTCAATAATATAATATTATTTTATTAATTATATTTAATAATTATAGAATTTTATTATTTTATCAAATCATTCATAAACTATCATATATGATTAATATCAGCAGAACCTTCAAAAGTATATCCAAATACACAAATCCCTACAATTTTTTTTTTTCAGCCAAAAGGATCTCTATACTTTCTTTTCCAAGGATACCTTAGACCTTAGTATAGGCTGTATAGCCAGTTACCATCTTCCAAGTCAAAACACAAAACATAAAAATATTTGAAGTTCCAGGCACACAGCATTCATGTCAGGTGAGCTAATTTTATTTTAATTTTTGTACATATTTTTCAAAAGTTTCCTGGAAATTTATTTTCTTATTTTGCTTTGTATTTTGAAATTGAAAAGAAAGAAATACTAGATCTGTCTTTTGTTTTTCCTTCTTCAGGTATGATTTCCAGAATAGGATTTGTGTTGCTAATGGGGCTTGTGGGAATGCTTTACTTGGCCACTCAACTTCCCCGTTCAGAGGAGATTTCAGAAGCTGATGGTGATGATCTTCCTCTATTAACTTCACCAAGAATCAGACTCATTGATGGCAGATATTTGGCTTACAGAGAAAGAGGAGTCCCCAAATTCAATTCGAACCACAAGATCATTCTTGTTCATGGCTTTGGAAGCTCCAAAGAGATGAATTTTCTGGCACCCCAAGTACAAATTTTACCACTCCCCTTCTATACCATCCTCCTTTTGATCTGAACCTTACGAGATTCTTTTTTTCTTTATCTTTTTGCATTTATTTAGAACGATGATATTAATAAGAAAATGACTGATATGGGTTATTATATTTAAAAGTCCAAGGAAAAATGAAATCTTTTACATATTTCTGTATCCGTTTCCTTTTGCTTTAATAGCTTTCCAACTCCAAAAGGAAGCCTAAATGACTAAATAATATAAAAGAAGTGAGATCTATGTTTGTGAATCCTTTGTTCGTTTAGAATCATTACTGGTTTAGAAAAAGATCCCCTTTTGCTGGAAATGTGAAAATGAAGCGAAGTCTAACTATGCTTTAGTTTCCAGGAGCTAATAAATGAGGTGAAATCTAACTATGCTTTAGTTTCCAGGAGCTAATAGATGAGTTAAAGATATATTTCCTGCTATTTGATAGAGCTGGTTATGGAGAAAGTGATCCAAACCCAAATCGTTCAGTGAAGAGTGAAGCACTTGATATCCAAGAACTAGCTGATCAGTTACTGATTGGATCCAAATTTTATGTCATTGGAGTCTCCATGGGCTCATATTCTACCTGGAGTTGCCTCAAATATATACCAGACAGGCAATAACACTCAAAGTTTCTAGCTTTTCTTTGTTTTTTCTACTATAATAATGTTAAAATATTTTATTTATCAATTTTTTTGTTTGTTCAAATTTTACCATTTTTGCAGGCTAGCAGGTGTGGCTCTTGTTGTCCCAGTGGTCAATTATCGGTGGCCTTCTCTCCCTGAGAGTTTGATAAAGGAAGACTACAGAAGAAGACTGGTGCATTGGTCAATACGGCTAGCCCACTATGCCCCTGGACTGCTTCATTGGTGGGTTACTCAAAAATGGCTTCCTTCAACTTCTGTCCTTGAAAGAAACCCTGTGTTCTTTAACAGTAGAGATATTGATGTCCTCAAAACAACACCAGGATTCCCAATGCTCACCCAGGTAACACGGATATTAATTTTATTCCTAGTCAATTTACCATAAAAGTTACATATTTGAACCTGAAAGCTCTCACATGAGATATGAAAATGACATGCTTTTGATTGTTTGATAAAATTGTATGTTTTCGAATGCAGGATAAACTGCGACAGAGAGGCGTTTTTGATACTCTCCGCAATGACTTTACAGTTGCTTTCAGCAACTGGGAATTTGATCCCACGGATTTAAGCAATCCATTCCCACAAAACCAAAGCTCTGTTCATATATGGCAAGGTTATGAAGACAAAGTTGTGCCATTTCAACTTCAAAGATATATTTCAAGTAAGCTACCTTGGATTCATTACCATGAAGTTCCTGATGGTGGACATTTGATTGTGCACTATGATGGTTTATCTGAGGCAATTCTGAAGGCACTTGTGTTTCAAGAAAAACCTCTGTGATACAAAAAAGAAACTAGTATAGCCAAAATTGTACCTTCAAGTCTGTAACATATTCTTCCATTATCATATCCAAAATGTTGATTATCTAGATTTTACCCAAAAGAAAAAAATGTTGATTGTCTAGGGATTCTTTTTTATTTTCTCTTTCTTCTCAGGGAATTACAAACATGTACATTGCATTTGTTACTGGAAATTTGAAGGGAATAATAGTTAGCTTTTCATGAGTGTTTTGCTTCCATGGGCCTAACAAAGTTTCCCTAGTTTATGTTACTTACTGCTGTCAAAAGAGTCAACGAGGAATATAAGGGAAGAAAGTGGGATGTTGATGCTTTAATGAGACGAAGATCAAAAAACTTTTGGTCAAAATATTTGGCTTTTATATATAGAGTACCAACCAACCATACCTTGTTCGTCAACAGAAATGGAGGATTAGTACAGCAAATGGATATAATATCTGCAATATACCCTGATCTCTTTCATCTTGCCCTGCATCCAATCTAGACCTTCATATTGGAGTTCAAATCCCACTAAATTAAATGGGTTCAAAGACATTCAAGATTGTCGAATCCTAAAATAGTTTTGTTAATATTTTCCCTAAACCATTAACCGCAACATTCTCTTAGTTTTTTTTGGTTTACAATAACTATCTCGTTTGGATATATTAGTCTTTACTTAATTTCAGTGAATGTGTTAATTCTTAATAACGTAATGAATTTGATTCTCAAATTAATCTCAATTAGTGATTATCAACAAAACTGTTTAAAAATTGCAACTTTTTTCATTTCAATAGACTTAAACCCATCTGAATAAAGTTTTACACCATTTTAGTCTTCTTTATCTAATATATGCAATTAAACAATCACACACAAAAAAGATAACTTTTACATGTAGCAAACCCACAGATAGATTAAGTCAAAGATACATTTTATTAAACATTCTATATGATCATTATCAACTTGATATCCATATCTGGTTCCAAAATTTAGATTTCAAATCCATGTTATAGTATCAGGACTCAGGGGGTTAATGTAGTAAATATTCACGATATCTCATATGTAATATATATTATATACATATAGAATTTCTTTCCAATTATAATTAAAAATCTATTTCAGCAATAAAATTATGATTAAAAATAAATTTTTAATTTATGTATATATAATATACAATTAGTATAAAATTGGAAAATTAATTTATCTGTTTTGGTGAAGATTTGCAATATTAATTTTGTTAAAGTGGAAATGACTAAAATGGCAGCAATCCCGAGGGGTAAAATAAGTTTGACGGATTGTCCAATGCCAGGAGTTATGCATGCAAAATAAAAGGCTTTTAGTGTTGGGTTTGGCAGAAGAGAGGACGCACATGGCAGTGAACGTGTCAAATAAAACTGAATACATAAAAGTGGGCACCGAATAAAACCAAATGTTAAAGGTGACACTGGCAGTTACACTCTTCTCTTCCTCGGCCTCTCTACTATTTCCTTCTCTACTCGCTTCTCTTTCTTTCACTCCTACACCCAGATCAACTTCAGGTAAAAGCTTTCTCATTTTTCCTTTTCTCAAATTTTTTTTTTTAAATTCTATTATTTTTCTATATATCTCTGCTACTTCATTCTTTTTTTATTTATTATTTATTTGCTTCTTCTTCTTTTTTTAATAAAAAAAAACTGTGGTTTGTGGGACTTCTAATTTGTTTCTTCACCATGCCTTTTCATTTCTCCTTAACACTTTCTACATGTTTATACATCTCTCTCTTTTTTTTTTTCTTTTTTTTCCCCCTGCTGTATAAAGTGATTACACCTTTGGTTTCTCTCCTTTGTTAATTGTTTTTTTTTCTTTTTATTTTTTCAGCTTTTAGGGGTTAGATTAAATATTGGCAATAAAAGATGATAATGTTAATTTCATCGATCATGCATGCAGATGATTTGTGCTTCTCTCTTGCCTCTATGTTCACCGAGGTCATAATTTTCCATGTCAAAGCTTAATTATTTAAGGTGGCTGAGATGATTAATTTTCTTTTATTTTGTTATTTCTTCAGTTTGGGTTGTGGGGTTGGTCTTGTTGTGTCTACCAACTTCTTGTTGATGAATTAAAACTTATAAGGGTAGGTACATATTATAAATTAAATCGACAGAAAGCTACAGTTCCTGCCACACATAANCAGCTTTTAGGGGTTAGATTAAATATTGGCAATAAAAGATGATAATGTTAATTTCATCGATCATGCATGCAAATGATTTGTGCTTCTCTCTTGCCTCTATGTTCACCGAGGTCATAATTTTCCATGTCAAAGCCTAATAATTTAAGGTGGCTGAGATGATTAATTTTCTTTTATTTTGTTATTTCTTCAGTTTGGGTTGTGGGGTTGGTCTTGTTGTGTCTACCAACTTCTTGTTGATGAATTAAAACTTATAAGGGTAGGTACATATTATAAATTAAATCGACAGAAAGCTACAGTTCCTGCCACACATAAATATGTATATATTTACAATGGGTTTTATTGTCACTTTTGTAGTAGAAGATAGGTGGATAAATAAATGAGGTAGAACCAGAATGAAACTCTTCCCCTTTATGAGAAGATTAGTCTGATTTTGGTTGATTTTTTACTGGGGAAGTTAAAACTTATTTTATGAAAGTCTGTTGAAATGGTAGAAAAATGAGAGATTTAACTCCGTTGCATTCAAAGTAGCATAACGCCATCTGTTTGATTTCTTAACAACTTAGTGTGAACTATAGTGGAGACTACACATTTATATGCTTGAACTTTTAGACTTTCGGTTAAGTTGAGTTTCATGCATTAATCAAGTTCTTGCATGTAGATCTCCCAAAAATTTCCTTTCTGAGTGCAGGGACTAAATTCAGCTTTGGAGGGTGTACAAGTTCAGTCTTAGCATTTGACGCTGTAAAAATGGTAGTTTCTGAACCAGAAAGTATTAGATATGAAAACATTGCCACCAATGGCAATATCAAACCGGAATCATCATCCCAAGAACAACTGCAAGAAGAAGAAGATCAATCATCCAAAGACGGCTCAATTTCTTCCCTCCACAAACAAAACTCAATCTTCTCACTCACCCTCGATGAGATTCAGTGCAAGAGTGGGAGGAGTTTCGGGTCGATGAACATGGATGAATTCCTTGCCAACATTTGGAGTGTGGAAGAAAATGAGGTCCCCAATTCACAACTCAACCAAGATGAACCACCACTTCAACCAGCCCCAAATGACAAAACCAATATTACTGATGCTGCTGCAGCACAGCCAAAGAGTCTTTCCAGACAAGGCTCTTTCTCCATTCCCATCCCACTCTGCAAGAAAACCGTGGACGAAGTTTGGTTCGAGATCCACAAGGATCAGCCGCCGCCTCTGCAAGAGGCGAACAGCCATTTCCCTTGTTTCGGTCCTCAACGCCAACAAACACTAGGAGAGATGACCCTTGAAGATTTCCTTGTCAAAGCAGGAGTTGTTCAAGAGGCATCGAACAGGGCTTCTCGAAACAGAACATTGACACAAACACCAATTCAACAGCAATGCGGTAACAATAAGGCAAACAACAATGATGCCTGTTTGGACACACAGTTTGGAATGGGACATCATGTGATGGGATCAGGATACACTAGTCACCAACATGGGACACCTCATTGCTCTAGAAGCAGCAATGGTTTTGGAACATATCAGATGTTTGGACAGAGTAACATTCTTGTGGGTGGTGGTCAAGTGTCTCGTGCCTCTAGTGATGCAATTGAGAAATGCTACAGTTTGACAGAATCAAGTGGTTTAAAGAACAAGAAGAGGATAGTGGACGGTCCACTGGAGGTTGTGGTGGAGCGAAGGCAACGCAGGATGATTAAGAACAGAGAATCAGCAGCAAGGTCTCGAGCCAGAAAACAGGTAGATATATGCTTCTAGTAGAGCCTTCTCTGCATTGGAATTTGATACACTTGGTACACCTATTCAATTGGTACAAATTATGCACAACATGGTCATCGATAGAAACTCCAACTTTTCATCCCACGGTAATAATACAAATTTGTTCTAGTACAGGCCTATACTGTGGAACTGGAAGTTGAGCTGAACCAGCTCAGGGAAGAGAATGCAAAACTGAAGCAAATGGTGGTATGCAATGGATCCTGATTCTCTCTTCATTAGTACTTTTTTCTTTCTTTCTTTGTATTGAGTCTCACTAGCATAAGACCTTAGATTAAATGGTAAACAAATGAAGATATAAACAACTAATAGAAAAAGAGACAAAAATAAAAGACACAAGGAAAACAAGGACAGCATCCAAATCCCAAGTGAGAAGCTTTTTATTTTTTAATTTTCTTTTCTGTGTAGTAATTGCTTATTTTGAACTCATGGATATACCATTTTCTGTTAAATTTGGAACAGGCTGAAACTGAGCAAAATCGAAAGCAAGAGGTAACTCATTTCAAATCAACAGCAAAAATAATATTGTTTGTTAGCTTGGAAAATGCATGTATTTACTAACTTTGTATAATATAAATCTTTTACATTATTTTTGTGTTTAGGTGCTGAGAAGGAAACAAAAAACAATGTCAACAAAGGCACAGAAGTTAGCAGATAAATTGAAGACAATAAGGAGGGCAGTGAGCTCCGCTTGGTGAATGTAATTATAATGGTGCATGGAATAATGCAATTTGAACCCATAATTATGTACATATAGTTGGTGAATAAAAGAATATTGTAAAATAGGAGCATGTCACTCTCTCTCTCTCTCTCTCTCTCTCTCTCTCTATATATATATATATATATATATATATATATATATATATATATAAAGCGATGGAGTCTAGAATATATTGGGTGGTCGTGTAAAATAAAAATCAACGTTTCACAATATGTTGCGGGACGTTGTGTCATCCAATATATTACAGGCTGCATCGTACAATAGAATATTTTCCTCAAAACTTGGTAATTTTACAACTTGTTAGGTTTAAATAGATATAGAACTATAATAATTAATAAATTGGGTTCTCTTTCCCCTTACCAAGAAAGATACATTGAAATCTATGATATATTATGGCGTTGTTAAGGATTCAAGAGTTATCAAGGTAGAAGATCACCATTTTTTTAATTGTAATTGTTATATATAAGTAAATTTAGTTTTGTTTTAATGAAGTAAGTTTAACTTCAAGCTATATATTTCTCTTGCAATATGCACAAATTCAATTCTTAGATAAAGTTAAAAACTTTTTAATCAATTCTTTTTTTAATTGTTGGATGTGATTTGTTAATTACATGTTTTTTTAAGAAAAATTAATTGTTGTTAACACATATCATATATTACTTCCGTATTTTTATTAGAAGCAAACCTTATAGTGTTTTTTTGTTTTTTTTTTTTTGTTTTTTCCATAAGGAGAGAACATTTTAATCCTTAATTTAAATTTTAAACTAAGCAATATAGAATGAACAAACGTGTATTAATTAATTTTGAGATTATGTAGAATATTTGAAAGTAATTCTTTATGGAGTTAAGCATGTGAAACACCATTGAAATTTTTGCTAATTGTTTCTCTTTAAAAAATTTGAGTCGATTCTAAAAAATTATACAAATGAAAGATGAAAATAGTTTAATATATGATACTGACAAGCAAGTATTTTCAAAATCTGTGCAAAAAAAGAAAGATTATTGTTAAGAATTGAAATTTTTTGAAAATACAAACACTAATATATAATTTTCCCTCATTTTTTTAAGATTAATAAAATATTAAAATTATTTAGCTAGAAAAAAAAAATATTCAGGTGTTAACATAGTTGATATTTAGTTTCTGTTTTTATTTTTCTCAATCTAAATGTGTGTAATTTATGTCTAAATGTTAGCTTGTGGTAATTAGAGTTTTTTTCATAAACACCAATTTGCACACAACTGCAAATTGTATTGATTTTTTTTTTCAAATTTGCAAGTATTTAAAATTTCTAACAAAATATAATGGCTATTAGCTAACACTACACAAACAATTTACACATAATTAGGTTGTAAAAAAACAAAAATGACCACATTCAACACCTGAAGGGTTGAATAGGAAAACAAGTGCGTATATACTAACAATTACGTGTGCGTATTTCCAGTGTATATATGAAATCTATATATACACCGCTCCCTCTTTTTATATACACCCCCTCCCGCTTTTATTCAGCTTTTCCAACATTTCGGCTTTTGATCTCTAGCTTGACTTCCCAACGCTGAATCTCAGGTGATTCGTAGCTCTTCGCTTTTTCAAATTTGCTTCATTTATTGTCAATTCAGTTCCATTTTCGCTTAGTTTACCCAATACCTATAAATTTTTCCCTTTTTGTGGTTTCCTTTAAGGATCTTTCTTCCCTAGGGTTTTTGGAGCAAGTTGAGCTTTGTCGAAATTCGATCATTGTTATTATTGTTTTTTGTGAAGTGATTAGATTTTCTTGAATACCTTCTGTTTGGCTTCGGGAAACAGAGGGAATGAGAGTTTTGAGTTATTTGATTACTATTATTATTTTTTTTCTGAGTTGTTGTTTACTTTTTGGGGTTTTATGGCTGTGAGGAAAGTGGAAAACCTGAGAATGTAGGTCAAGTGTTTGATTCAGGTTGACTTTTATGTTATTTTATTTTTTTATTTCATATGGCGGGAGGGGGTGATGATTGGGGAGCGGGAAAGTTCAAAAAATTATTTGAGGGGTATATGGGTTATAGTTGATGATTCCCTTATTTCTTTTAGAGAAATGGTTGCTTAATAGCAGCTAAAGGTGGCTCTTCGGTCACATGTTTATCGTGAATTGGGTTTATTTATTTATTTTCATTTTAAATTGACATTTTGGTGCCAGAGATTTGTAGAAATATTGATGATTAATATATTTAGGAAACATTTTGTTTTTTCTGGGAAGGTAATGGAAAACAAGTGGTAAGAAAGAAAATTTTACATATTTTTTTTGGTTCCAGAAAAAGAAACTAGGCTAAATAGTTCTCTAACATGTAATTGAGGTTATCTATCCATTTTGTAGTTAATTGTACTGGTACTTAGTAATTAATAATTTAATCCTTTTTTTATTTTTTTTTTCTTTTGTAATGGCTATTGCATGCAATACAAGCTATCCTTTTTTAGGACACTTGGGTAGGTGTCAATTGGGAACTCATCATTTTTGTATTTTTTGGGTCATTGCATCCTTGCAGGAGAAGAAAATTCCAAGTTGATTTGAGGTAAGGGAGTTAGGGGTGTTTGATCCATTTACTAGTTTTGAAGCCATTTGAAGGAGTTAAGAGAATAATGTTAAGTTCCGGGAATAATTTGAGCAGGGGTAGTACAATCCAATCATCAGAAATGCCACCATTGCCCCAATGTTTGCCTTTGGAACCTATTACGTTAGGCAATCAGAAATATCCACGCCCAGGAGAGCTAAGACGGGTTCTTGGTGTTCCTAGCACATCTGAAGAGCATTCTTTTGGAGTTTCTCATTCTAAAATTCTAGCTCCCTTGGGAACAGATGAGTTGAAGCATTTAAAAAAAAACGTGCAAGATGGCTCTAGAAAGGCAAGGTATATTTTGTTGGTTATAATACCATTGTGTATTGCATATTCACTGACATAACACAATACTTTGTATATTTAGAAATTCTAGTTATATTTTTCATGACACAAATATTTAGTGAGGTAATGATGATTACTTTGGTAGGAAACAAAAGAGGGCATTTGGCCTTATGAATCTTGATGAATGGCATTGCTTAGTGAGTATTGGTATTGATACCAATGAAATAAATAACTTTCGTTGGTACTTGGATATTTGTCTTATAGTTAATTTAAATGATGAAATATGTTATTTTGTTAACTAAAGATTTAACTTTTAAGAAAGAAGAGAGAGCTGTCCAGTCTTTTGGCTGTAAGGAAATTCTTCAACCATCTGAATTCTCCTTATTGTTTACAATTTTTTTAATTGTTTTTCTGGTGTGGCATACAATGAGCAAAAACATATTTGAATTCCAGGGATAGGGCAAATATGCTGCGTGAATCCATATTCAAATTGGACAAGTATAGAGAAGCCTTAACCTCAAAGAAGAGGCAGCGAAGTGATCTTTCGTCAAGTGACAGGGCCAGTGGAATAACGGTAGTAAAATTGGGAAGCCAGATTCATAGGAATTCTCATGATACCGTTAACCAGAGATTGGAGGACAAGGCAAAGAGTGGGTTAAATAAACGCATTCGGACATCAGTGGCCGATGTGCGGGTTTGTATTCTTTTTTTGTTTGTTTAATGATGTAGCCTTTTTGCTTGTAGAGGTGATCAGTCTTAGCTTCTTTAATTCTGAGAGATTTTGTTCACTTTCGTAATGCTACCAGGCAGATAGTAGGTCAGCTGCCGTCTCAAGGACTCAGATATTCACAGACAAGGATGGGAGTTCAGTCCAGGCTGTTAGTGGGGGTTCTATGCGGGTTGAAGAAAAGACTCGTAGACTGCTTGCTGGAGGTGAAGGCTTGGATCAAAGGATAAAAAAGAAACGATCTGTGGGAGCAGTAGGTAACAGAGTTATAAATGTTGATCGAGATGCAAAACGAGTTGTGCAGCCAAAGCTGACTGCTGATTCCAAATTGCGATCTTGTGATTCTCATGGTTTCAGGTATTTGTGTATCCATGAAGTATTTATGCATGTATTGCCTCTTTTAAAATCGTGTTTTCTGTTTGCATCCTTCGGATGCAGTCCTTAAAGTGTACAAATTGCGCATAACTTGTGCTTTATTTTTGTATTTTATTAATATATATATATATATTTTTTTTTTGGTTAGAAAATTCATTTTTAAAAGGAAAAGAAAAAGAACAAAAGACTTGTGTTTCATTAGCTTTTTGTTTTGCAGATCGAAATCTTCCCCTGGAGTTAGCAGAATCAACAAGTTGGATGGTTCTTTTGAGCCTAGTAATTCAGAAGCGAGTATATTAATCAAGAGTGAGCAGGAAATTGCTCCTCTTCCAAGGGATCGTACGGCTATATTAGAGCAGAGGGTTTTGCTAAAAGGAAGCAATAAGTATGTGTTTGTCATTCAGATGTTCTTTTTTTTCCATACTATAAGTTTAACATTGGTAAAAGTTATGCAGTCAGAGTGGTTAGTATGTTTGAAGATATAATATTTTGCATTAAAGTTTCTTGAAAGATTTCAAATTTCTTTCTTCATGTAGTTTGTTATTTTGATGAGGTTAATGATTTATGTACTGTTCACCAGGCCTAACATTCAGGAAAGTAACTCAGCTGGGAATCCTAATACATTAACAAAAGGAAAGGTTTCTAGGGCACCACGAACTGGTTCTGTCATGGCACTAGAATCATCTCCTAATGTCCACCCTCAATCAGGAGTTCTTCAAGATTGGGAACAGCCTACAGGTCTAAATAAAATCTCAGTGGTAGGTATGTCTGGAAATCAAAAACGCCAGGCATCTACAGGTTCATCTATACATCATATGGCTGGCTGGGGTGGTCAAAGATCAAATAAGAATTCACGTTCCAGAAGAACCAATTTAGTTCCTCCTGTTTCCAATAATGCTGAAGTACAAATTTCATCTCAAGACTTTACAAATCCTGATTTGAATGCTAGAACTTCCTGTGTTGGGACAAACGGATCAATGCTAGCAAGCAGTACAGATGATAGTACCCCAAAAGTTAAAAGTGATACTGAGAATGTGGCATCTCTATATAGCTTATCTGAAAGTGAAGAATCTGGAGCAGGAGAGAACAAGATAAAAGAAAGAAGAATCGACAGTGGTTCGGCTGCCTTGACTACACCTCATAAAGCAGGAGCTTTTATATTGCCCATGAAGAAGAATAAAATACCAACTGGTGAAATTGGGGATGGTGTGCGAAGACAAGGAAGGAGTGGAAGAGGTTCATCCTTAACAAGGCCAGGCATTCGTCCAACATTGGACAAGTCAGAGTCTCCACCAACAACAAAGCCACTTCAGAATGTTATGCCTATTTCTGATAAGAATAAAAGGTGCCTAAATCACTCTCCCCCATTCTTTGAAAGCTAATAAGTAAATCATTTACTGAATTTGACAAAATTCCCTTTTCGATTTGTTGGTCAGTAAAACTGGTCGTCCCCCTTCGAAAAAGCTGAAAGATCGCAAAACTTCAACTCGTCTTGGGCCAATGGTACGAAATGGAGCTTCAGATTTCACAGGTAGCAGTGGCTTAAAAACTTGAGCTTGCTACATTTAGATCTCAAATATTTATTGTTGATTGGCATCTACAATTCTAAAAAATATTCCTGCTATCTGGGTGGTTAATTATTAACATTACAAATTGTTAAAGCTAAGTGGAAACTCAAAACTTCATTAGAATTGCATTTTAGAGGTACTAAATTTGATCTGTCACATAATATGTATGCATCCGAGTTTCAGGGAAAAATATTTCTGCTTGGAGACCAAGCCACTTCTCTCTCTCTCTCTCTCTTTTTGTTGGGTGTGTGTCATGTAGATTTCATGTCTTCTAGAGAATTTATTATGTAATATTTGTATCTTCATATCTGCTCATTTGTTTTTGTTATTTTTTAAATAATAATTTGTTTTCCTGATGTATGTATTTGTTTGTGAACATGATATAAACTTGCATGCGTGCATCATTTTAATCCATGCAGAAATTATGGAAATATTAACATATTTCCCTCGGTGGACGTTTTTGCAATATTACCTTTATTATATGTTTCATATATTTTTTCCAGGCGAATCTGATGATGATCATGAAGAACTGTATTTGGCTGCTGATTCTGCTCGTAATGCTAGTGGTATGTATCTTGACCTTTTTAGCATGGATTAATACAGGCACTGGATAGTAGATATCGAAGATGAGTTCCTTCTATTTTCTATAATCTCGGAAGCTCTGCTTGTTTCTGTAGGTCTTGCCTGTTCTAGTACATTCTGGAAGAAAATGGAATATATATTTGCTTCTACCAGTTCAGAGGACACATCCTACTTGCAGCAACAGGTAGTGACTGAGATATGCTGCTGCAAGTTTGATTTGTTTATAGTTATCATAAATCTCAGATGCCGGTACCTACACCATAAAAAGATGCAGGTACTTGCATCTGAGGGCTAATAATCGGGTCTGAGACTTATTTTCTTTCTCTTTGTATAATTGCGGATCAGCTAGGTGTTGCTGAGGATCTTGGAGAGAGTTTATCTCAGATGTTTGGCGATGATTATAGTATAGCGGTATTGTTAGAAATTTAGCTTTTATATATATTTTTGTTATCTTTATATATATTTAGCTGTTTTTATAATTTTAACTCCTATAAATATTATGTTGATTTCCTGAAAAGGGAGATGAATGAAAAAGACTTAGGGAGTTAAGTCATATCTTCTGGAGCAATATTAATTAATTTTGAGTTTTCGTTCTCTTAGGATGTTATAAATAAGGAGTTCCACAATAGTTGTGGGGAAAGACAAGATGCTTTTTGTAGAAGATTTGACACGAGAAGGTTCAATAAGGTTATTCCATTATACCAAAGGGTTCTTTCTGCTTTTATTGAAGAAGATGAAAGTGAAGAGCTTTACCACTACAGTGAAGGAAAAAATATGTCTCTACAGTCTGCAAGTGATGATTCTCATTGCGGTTCATGTAACCATATCGACATAGAACCCAAAGATAAGGACCGAATGGAAACTGAAGTAGAGTCAAATGTGGAATTCAATACTCAGAAGAACTCGTTACTGGACAGACTTTCTTGTGATAGTAGTGCTGCAACTAATGCATTGAGGAATCCAAGCATGTACAGTTCTTTGCATAGCAATGAAAAGTGTCTGGGTGACGATGAGCTTTTACATTCTGATTTGGGGCATGCGAGTGAGTTTTGTTCAAATGATCATGGTCAGATGCAACCTCGGGATTCAAACATTCTTGGCTTTCCTTCTGATTGCCAATATCAGCTGATGTGCTTAAATGACAGGGTTCTGTTGGAGTTACAGAGTATTGGCTTATATCCAGAGAGATTGGTATGGTTTCATTGATATGCTGATCTATTGTAGAAACTTCGATTGATAAATTTTTTCCCTCGTACTTGTTATCTATTAAGCATTAATTGTTATGCTTACATATGCTTTCGTGCGATGTACCTGTTGCCTTGTTGCAGCCTGACCTAGCAGAGGGGGAAGAACCAATTAATGAATATATTGTGGAACTTCAGGAAGAACTTCACAAACAGGTTGCCTTGCACAGATTTTCTTTTCTCTGTTGGCTATATGGTTCACCAGTACTTTAGTTTTGGAATAATTATTCACAAAATGTCTTTCAATTTTTCTTGTGTGTGTGCAGTTTTATGTGCGCGCACACACACACATAAATATATTTCTAAACCTCTAGTCTCACCTTATATGCTATTATTTTGTTTAATTGATAGATTGGGAGGAAGAAGAAAAACTTGGGGAAAATCGATAGAGCTATTCAGAAAGGGAGAGATGTAGAAAGACGGTAGAATTTATAATGTTATGTTTTGCTAATCTCTGATATTGAACTCTTCTTTTCTGTTTGTTTTCGATGGTTGAACCTGCACATTCTCTGCATTTTTTATCCTTTTATACTGTTTAATGACAGCATTGTCGATAATATATTGCTGCAAGTCAATTTAAGTTACAATGATGTGGTTCATGTGCAGGAAAGTTGAACAAGTGGCAATGGACCAACTTGCTGAGATGGCTTACAAAAAAGGAGTGGTAATTTTTTATTCTTTTACTCGATGAATCATAATTTTCTTTAATTGTTTCTAATCTATGCAAAAATGTAATTATTAACTTATTGACCCCAATATTGCTTTTCACTTCGGATTTTGATAATTGCCTTTGGTGTTATGTTTTACATGTATGAGTGGGTATCTATTTGGCTATTGAAAATAAATGATCAAATCTTTAATAGCAGTTGCCTGGTCGACTTTGGTTTACATTCTCACATCATGCTGATAATCATGAATATCGTAATATATCAATGTTCTCTCCATAAAATGTTGGAGCGAGTCTACCTAAAAGTAAAGTTTTACAAATGATGATGAGTTTTCACAAATGAATATTTTGAGTTGAAACTTTTAGTTTGAAGATAATCTTGCTCTTATATTTCTTTCTCTTTCTATTTCTTCCCAGTTTGCTATGTTATCTGGGTTCTATACAGATTGTGATTTTCTCTTCCATCTTCATCTGCATTTAGAGATACTTAAGCCTTGTTTGGCATAACTTCTAAGTAGACAGAAGCAGCTTTTAAAGTTCAAAAACTGCTTCTGGGAGTGTTTGGACAATTTTCTGGAAGTGCTTCAGGCTTCTAACTAGTAAAGAGTGACTTCCTCAAGAAGCACTATTGGAGAAGCAGAAGCAAAAGCTATATCAAACAAGGCCTAAGGGCTATAAAAAAGTTAGAAAGACATATAACACATACTCCAAAAGTACTTAAAGCCATAAAAGATCTTATTAAATGTGCATAAAGTCCTTGTAGAAAGAAGTAGAAGGATTTTGCTTTATGATATGCAGCTGTATGTTTGCTATCAATTAGTAATAATGATATGGCTAGTAATTAATATCAAAATCATTGGTTAAGTGGAGATATGTATTTTATTTTGTTATTTAGGTAGTTTTTATATTCTATTTTGTTAAATTATTGCATGAGCTTTTGCTAATGTTGTAATAGACTACTATGAATCAAAATCGTTTGCTTGAATTATTACAACTTCTGTTTAAAAAGCAAATGCACTATCCATTTAGAGTTAAACTTTTGATATATCTACAACCCTAGAAGGTTTTCGTGTACCTATATCTTCTTGATGTTTTGGCCAGTCATTTATTTCCCTAATAATTTCATGTCAACATTTGGAACCCTTTTCCTTTGGATAATAAGCATTTACCAGATTAGAAATATGAATTGTGAACCATAGGATTTTGTGAAATCATTTTATGCTAAACCAACTTTACAGGCTTGCCGTGGAAGCAATACTTCAAAAGGTGTAGTTCGCAAAGTGTCGAAACAAGTTGCATTGGCTTTTGTCAAGCGCACACTTGACAGATGTCAGAAATTTGAAGAAACCGGCAATAGTTGCTTTACTGATCCTGTGCTTCGAGATATAATGTTCTCGGCACCATCATGCAATAGTGATATAAAGTCTATTGATTGTATTGGCTCGGGAACTGCTAGTAATACATTCAATGAAGTTTCCCATCAAGTAGAAGTTAGAGGATCAGGTAATTTTCAAGTTAAATCTATAAATGATTTCCGTAGGGTACAGTAAATACCTTCTATCTCAGTTTTATTGGATGAAGTAGCATCCTAGGAAATCCCTCATTTGAGGACAAAGGCCTCTCTCTCTCTCTCACATAAAAACTTTTTTTTTTCCTTTATTTTTGGAGGGTACATATTCTATTTTGACATTGCCAAAAATAATCATATCGTGTCCCCTTGCAACATCACAGGTGCCATTTCTAGTGAGTTTGAGAGATATGATTCCCACTGTGATAATGTTGATAGAGGTCCATTGGAGGGTTCCCGAGCTGTCATTCACTTGTCTGAACGAGCTTCCTACAAGCAAGGATCCATATTGAATAGAGGAAAGAAAAGAGAAGTGCTGATTGATGATGTTGTTGGAAGTGCTTCTTCGAGGGTGACTTCTGCTTTGGACGGTACTGTTATTGATGTAAAGGGGAAGAGAAATGAGAGAGATAGGGATCAAAAAAGAGAGATTGTGAGAAACAATTCCCTCTCAGGAGGCTGCTCATCAATGGATAGCATCCAGACTGAACGCAAAATGAAAGCGAAGTACAAGCAAAAGAACACTCTTTTATCAACTCCAACTAGTGGATTTCATAATCGGAATATGGAAGGAGAAGAACCTGCTCGTGGATCAAAACCAACGGTGGTTAATAGAAAAAGCAAGTCCTTGTTGCCTAGAGATTCACCTAAAGAGGCGGAGGAACCTGTTGATTTTGCTGAGTGGAAACATCATGAATTTGATTCAACGGAGGAGCTTGGAGTCTCCTCCCATGATGACCTCGGTGAGCATCAAGATTTTGGTTCTTGGTTGAACTTTGATGAAGATGGGTTGCAGGATCATGACTCCATTGGTCTTGAAATACCAATGGACGATCTTTCAGAGTTGAATATGCTTATGTAATTTGCTCTTTTTGGTGGAATGGTCTCCTTTATCTATAGCCATTTTCAGGATCAAAATTAATCACTTTAGATGAAGTAGTCGAATTGGAAGCTGTAAATATTAAAGTTTCTGCAATAAATATTGTTTTTTTGAGCACCATACCCCGACTATCACTTTTATTTGTTTCGATTCCCCTCCAGAGCTAGATATATTGATTCTACAGCCACACTCATTCTCACATTTGGTTCTATGTACCACTTCAATGCACTATCAAAACCTAAAAACTTAAATGGTTAAGTGGTAATTTATAGCATTTGCACATCAAATGATTCAGAAATTAAAGAAACTTCTCAAGGCTTCAAGGCTCTGTTTTCTAGATTCAATTATTCCCATACAACCTCCTTAATCCAAGGCTGAGTGCAAATATTAAAATGAGAACTATTCATTTAAATAAAGTTGAATATATATATATATATAAATATAAATTTTATGATCATGACATTTTTTATCACCTTTTGAATTATTTTTTGAGTTTGAATTTAAAAATATGCTAAGGGTTTAAATTAATTTAAACAAAGTTCATTTTGCCCTTCTAGGGTTTAGTATTTGATTAAACTCATAGAGTCTATCAAAATTTTATTAAATCTCAGTTTTTAAAGCAATTCAAAAATTGAAAAAGTGACATTTTGTCCATAAACAATCAAAGTATTCTGACAAAATAATTTAATTTTTTTAAATTATATTTTAAATTTTGATCTTTGATTTGTACATTTGTGTAAGATTTTATAGTTCTTTCAGCTCAAGTGATAGAATCAAAAGTAAAAAATATAAAATCTGATTTAAAAAAAATCAAATACTCCTAACCTAAATTATATATATCAGTCAATTTATATTGATAATAGTTATGTTAAAGTATAAAATTCAATTTTAAAATTAAATGATAAATAAAAGAAATAAGTGTCTTCAACGACAAAGAATTTAATGACACTTGGAGAAACATTTATTGTAAATCTTATCGAAAACACTATTTTTGTTTGAATATTTCCAGTTCCATACCAATGGGACTTTCATATAAATTTGTTTTAGAATTGAATCATTCAATTCATAAAACATTTACTGAAAACCAAAATAATTAAATTACATATAAATATTTCTAGGATAGGAATTTTTTATTATACATATTTTGTTAATCAGTATTGTAACATTAATAAACTAAATTAATCTTTGACCATTAAAACCCATAAACAACAATATTTCACAACCAAACAAGAAGTCAATAAAATGACTTTTGAATTACGATAACATAAAAATGAGTGTAAAAGCATTGGATTTGGACCTTATTCATTTGCCAACCAACTTGCTAATTCTTTTATGGAAGATCAGGTGAGCTTTACCAATCGTACTGGTCAATGCCAAATATAAGTTTTCTTATTTATATATAAAAATTATTAAAAAAATTGTTTAGAACAAGACGTTTCCAAATATTTTATATTCGATTATTCCCTCATAAAAATTAATTAAGTATTTGACGGTATATTTGTCAACCAAAACGACTTTCCCTTAGATTCCAATATATTTATTTACAAAAGCAAGCAATCTTCAAAACTACTTATATAGAAACTGATTATTTCAGTAAATATCATTTTAATCAATTTTGTTTTTATTTTGTTTAATGAACTAAAGCTCAATTACATTTGATAAATAATATCGTGTTTGCCTCTACATAGATATGTGTGTGTGTGTGTGTGTACTTGTTTTTAACAATATCATGACTTTTAGTGCACCTAAATGTTATTAGTCATTAAAACTTTAGAATATTAAATGATAAACTTAGCTAATTAAATAAAAAAATAGTTTGCCTTTATCTTTTCTTTTTTTTCTCACTACTTTTACCAAAAAGTAATGACGAATGCAGCATTAGTATTTGAGTAATTAGCAAACCTAATCAACAAAGACGTATGCATTAAAGTAAAAAATGATAGGGTCATTCATATATATTTTTATATGTAGACAATTAACAAACGCACGCTCATGATAACGACGGGAATTGCCATATATGCCCTCTTTTTCATTTTTATATATATATGAAAAATTTATCTCATATTGATCGTAATTAATGGATCAAAAAGTAGCTAGACGGGAAAAAATGGAGAAAGGAAAAATAGACAAAAAATAGGGGGAAAAAACATAGATATTTTATAGAAGCTAGCTACCAACCAATACAACACTGGAATTAATGATAGTATATATAATCAACGTAATAGAATAATGCTAATTAGTCCACGTCTGTTCTTCAATATGTCTATATATTACATATTCTACAAAATCTTTCAATATGTACATACACAGATAGATATTGCGAAGAGCAATATATATTTGTTTGCTAAAGTAATATTGTTCTATGTCAATTTAGAGGTTTGGATATTAAAGAATCATGCTTAATATATATGATCAAAACAATGTGTGTGTGTGTGTGTGTATAGAGAGAGAGAGAGAGAGAGAGAGAGAGAGAGAGAGAGAGAGAGAGAGAGAGAGAGAGAGAGAGAGAGAGAAGGTGATGGAGATTGGCGGGAGATAATATGAGATCATTCTTAATTTGGCCCTTAATTTTTTTTTCTGAAAATATTTTAATTAACACGATCAACAAATGCATGCAAATTAGATTATATTGTTTCAGATGAGTCTAACTTAGGATTTAAACTTGGTAATTTCGAAATTAGATTATATTGTTATTAATGTAGTAACAAGTTGCTACTTGTAGAGCTCATCAATATCAGGCAATGCAGTTTTGTAGCCCACCATTAATTCATGCAAAATGCTGATGATGATCATATCAGGCCATTAATATTCTTTCTATGCTTTTTTAAGTCCAGACAAAAATCTCTATCTCAACCCCCACATTTTCTTCGTCCTTTTCTGCATTTTAATAATCTCTATTTCTAATCAACTTGTAACCACTTGTTATAAATGTAGAGCAAATGTACAACCTACTTTTTCCTCTACTATTCCACTGCAAAATTTAATACGTTATATACATATATATATATATATATATATATATATGATAACCATTAACAAAATTCAAAAAATAAAATAAAATATACTCTATTCATATCTTTTCCCCGTTCCCTTTTGTCGTCTACATATTAGAATACTCTTCGCAACCACTTGATATAAATGAATTGAAACTACCATTTAACTTCTCTCTCTCTCTCTCTCTCTCTCTCTCTCACACACACACACAGCCATTTTTTTGGCTCTATTATTATTATTATTATTATTATACGTATTTTTAAATTTTTGAGACTAAAAAAAAAGTAGACATACCGACCACTATTCTCTCTTTCTTTATGTGCTCGCAACCTTTTTGGTTTTCCATGTCTTCTAAATCATTCAAGAGCCAATTCATGAAGATGATAAAGTTTGTAATATAATAGTAGTTATATATGTATGTATGCATATGGATCTCATTCTCACGTAATTTGATTTGTTTCTTTTTCTCTTTCTTTCAACCAAGTAGATATTGTTTCCTTCCTCGTGCACATAAAATTGATTTACATTTACAAGATAAGGTATATAAACATATATATATATATATATTAATAATATATTATATATAAAAAGCAAAGATATATTAAGAAAAGAACATGGAAAATAAAAATAAAAATTATAAAGAACATATCCTATCTCCTATTCTAAAATTGGGGGATGAAGAAATAATCCAACAGAGCCATGCAAGCATAGAGAAAGACTTAATGGATGGATCAAGACTGCTTTCTCTCTCTCTTTCTCTCTCTGTGTGTGTGTATATATATATATATATACTTGGATTAATCAAATTTTGAAAAGGAGGAGAAATGATTCTGTGAAGGTTGAACCATTTGCAATTCCGTTGTCGTTTGGCATGAGGTGTCGTCGCTCATCATGCTCCTGCTAATAATTCCACAAAAATATTATTAATTATATATATACACATTTTTTTTTATGAAAAATTATATATATATAAACATAGACAAAACAAAAACCATATAAATTTTGGTGTTTTTCTATAGTTCTTTTGTTTGACTAATGATGAATATATATATACATATGGTCTAAGCAATAGTGGTTTTAAATCTATCCTTGAATAAAAATAAAGTAAAATTTTGAGATAATTAAATTAATTATTCTTACTCTCTTGGTCGAGATGTCCAGAGCAAACTAAGAGCTCTTAATCTGCCGTAATACTCTCCAATTACAAGAAAACACCGCGCTGCCTGTCGCACCGTCAATATTTGACGCAATCGGTGAAGAGTTTGCTGTCTCAAATTGTCGGCCTAATTATCATACATATATATATATATATATATATAAAATTCAATTATTAAATAAAAATATTATCAAATATAGCATTTTATATATATAACTTTATATTAAATAAACAACAACAACAGACACATGGAAAAATGTCTAGTAATTATTCTTATTGTATAAAACGAACCACCTACCATCATATATATATATATATATATATATATATAGGATCCCTAGCTAATGCATTTGTCACAACCTCTAGATATTTCAAAAGGATTGAAATTTTGAAATCTTGTCTTACATATAAAATTGTACTACTAACAGACACACACATACCAATTTATACAATGTTAGTTTAACAATATTAGGTTTTCAATTACAAATTTGCCATTTTTTCTCCATTTAATCTTAAAAAATGTTTGTTTATAGATCTTTCTAGGGTTTATATTTCAACAAACATCACTCTCGGACCAACTTCCGATAGAAACTTTTTGAAATATATATAATAATATATTAATATATTGGCGACGAAACCCATTAGTCATATTGAAATTAATAGTGAGAGTAAATCAAGCACCCTACACGTGGCAAACATGTAGTGGAGATTACTAGCATGGAGTTGTATATATAACATATATATAAAAAAATGTGCAGCACCGTGCCTCAAACTTGACCATTTATTAAGCATGATAGTGACAACCCAATTGATATAAAGAAAGCTTCAAAGTCAATTGGGATATTCATGATCATCAAGACCTTAATTTAGAGAGTAATTTATACAATTGGACGGTGAAATGAGCCAAAAAAAAAAAAGTATTATTCGGAGTGCCATATCTTGTTGACTAAGCAAAAATATGTATATTAATTCTTTTCGAGCTGAGATTGATTTGTGTTCAGCAGAGAGAGGTTAAATTTAAAATGTCAATTAATTATAGGTTAAAATCAAGATGATGCCCGATAAAAGTGGAGGGTTCTGTTTTGGATATGTTATTAGCCTTGAGGTGTAAGTCTTCGAATATTGCGGCGAAAAGCAAGAGCATAGAGTGAAGTGGAATAGATCCAACATGCATGTTTCATAATTTCTCTTCCAATCCTATACTGTTATATAATGTGATTATTTCTATTGTAAAATCTAGGATTGAATTAGAAAAATAGTTTTTACCACCTAAATATTAAATTCAAACAAATACACCTAAACATGTTACATGATTCTAATTAATCTATATATATGCTCAACTTTTCACCTTCAGATCCAGCCTTATTGTTAAACTAGACACATAATTGTAACAGTAGCAATATATTAATGCATTTGAAATATTGCAAGAAACATGCATGAAGCAAAATAATTAAGGACGTGAATGAAAATAAGAGACATCATATGGTATGTATGTATGTATGTATGTATATAAAATGTACCTGACGAACAAAGCCTTCAAGATTGGAAAGCTGGCCAAGAGCCACAGCCATCTGGTGCATGCCATCGAGGTCGGCACCGCCGGCGATGGTCTCGACGAGAGACTGCTGGAGCTGCTCGAGACCCTGGAAAAGAGCCTCCTCCGCCTGTTGCGACGAGTGTTGGAGGCTGTATATCCCCATCACCTGCTGCTCCGTTAGTGGGTCTAGTTGTGCTGTTAACATCTGATATATTACACATACACATAATTCAGGGACTATTTTGTCATTTTCTCATTTATTATAGGCTATATATATATATATATATATCTGAAATTATTCCCTTTTCACTTTTTGGACATATCATAGTTTTTCATACAATCAATATGCAGCTGCTAAGTCATTGTCATTAAAATTGGCATAGTAGATAAGAAAACGATAGTTGTAGGAATATTATTATGTGTTTGCGAAGGTATATAATTAATGCATTTCATAATATTCAATATCCGTGTATGTTTTATTGGGCAATTTGCATATTTAATTAGCATATATATATATATATATATCAAATTAACTACCAAAATACAAACTATATAATAAAATGTTATTTGATGGAAAAACCTTAATGAGATCAGAAGGTTTAAAGCCTCCCATCCAAAGGAAGCAACGCTCGGCGGGAGTGGTCCACATTCCGGTTATGAGATGGAGGACGTCGGATTTAGCAGCCACACCTTTAAGCCTGAAAATGTCATCGTAATGTGAAATGTAGCCGTCGACAATCGCTCGGAGATCGCCGTCCGACAAATGCGCCTGCAAACCTGTCCGGAGCTCTGTCATGTGCCGCTGCTCGTCTTCTAACCATCTTGCATATTCCATGTCAAATATTGCTGCCCCTGCAAAAGTCACAACAATTAAACCATGCATATATAATGTATACTAACAATACAAAATACATATTTAAGTGTATTCATTTAATTTGAAGCTCATATTGAGACATGTTATAATATGTTTAATTAGAAATTTAGAAGCTTTGTTATAACTAAAAGTATCCAAAACTATTTTAATATGAGAAATGCTGTAATAATCATCTAATCTAGTGCAATATTTATTAGTATTATTATTTTATTAGTTAATATTATATATACATAGAAAAGTAAACTTTAAAAAATATATAATTAGATATAAATTAATTATTTTATAATTAATAAATATATGAGTAGACTAATTTATATCTTTAGCATTATTTTTTTAAATATTAATTAAAAATTATCTTAATCATGTAGAAAGCTCTTTCTCTTTGATTAGGATTGGTCAAATTCAGAAATGTCTGCCGAATTGATATTGATTTATATATTTCTTTCCCCGATTTTGACTAAATTTTTTAACAAGGGAATATGCATTTTTCACATTCTCCTTCTGGTCAAATTACTGAAACATAGTCTTGTAAAAAGAATTGTAATATTCTAGATGATATATGATATAGCTACAAGATAATAATGTTTTATTGGATATTGATTAAGTTTTTCAACTCCGTGTATTTTTCACCCAAAAAAAAAAAAAATTTTCAACTCCGTGTTGGTGAAAATAATTTGCTGCATTCCCCCTAACAACCAATCAATATATGCCACTTCCTCGTACAAAAATAATTCCCATGACTAAAATGCCATTCTCCTCCCATTTCATTTTATAGTCTTTCCAAAATTTATACCTTTAATAAACTAAGGCTATTTTGGTAAAATTAAGCAAAAGTATTTTTTTTTGTTATATTTCCAAGGAACTCACCTGGGCTGACATTGCCAACAGCACCACCACAACCACCCAAGAATAACCCCTATTAAAAATATATTTATAAAAGGCAAATAATTAATTATGTAAATAAGAAAAAATCCAAAATCTTAATAATAATAAAACATTTGAAAAATGTGAAAACTTTGTTTTTACGTAATTCGAAGTAAAACCTGTGCTCGTGCTCTTTGAAGGTCTTGTTCAAGCTGAGTGAGCTTTATTCTACTTGACTCTAGCTGTTGGACATATGCCTAATGACAAAGAGAGAAGAAAATCTTTAGATGGCTTGTACATATAGAAAATATATATAACTCAAAAATTTTCTAGGAAAAATGACCCACTGCACCTTTTTTCTCAGACGGCTTTTCCTTGCAGCTTCTCTGTTCTGAGCTAAACGTCTCAATGTCTAAAACCAATAATAAATAAAACTTTAGCTTAAAAATAAATTATTGAGTATAAAATAAGAAAGAAAATTTTGGATTATAAAAAGAAAGAGGTGCATAAGTTTTACGACCTTAGCATCAAGCTGTTTCTCTGATGTTGAACCAACTCCTTTCCTCTGCAAAACATTGGAAAATAATACACAATTATAAGGGAAAAAAAAACTATACAATATATGGGTCAGATCATTGATTATGAGAATACCCATTTTCAATAAATAAATAACAATAATAATAAAAAGTAATATGGAAGGAAATCGTCAATGGGTAAGGAAGGAAGAAAAGAATAATTTAAGAGTTGAAAAAGAAGGAGAAAATAAACGAAAGACAACAGCTTTTCAAGTTTTTCTTTTGCTATGTATCTTCCTTGAATTTTTTTTAAGCCTAGATTAGAGTGCTCTCAGAATTTATGGGGAGGTTCTAATAAAATATTGGATAATAAAAAAAAAAAATTATATGATTAGAGAGCTCACAGAATTTGTGGGAAACATATCAGAAATGGGATGCTGATTTGAGCAGTACTGCTCTTGAGACATGTTATTGTAAGCATCGACATTGTAAGGGTAGCAAAAACCCTCAGTATCTGCCATTGATTTTGGTGATTTGCGTTTTTTCGGATATCAAAAAATGAATTCAAGACTAAAGAAAACAACAAGTTTTGGTTGAGTTATGGGGATTGAGTAAAGAAGGAAGCTACTATTATAACAACAACAGCAACAAACAGTGGAGAACTGTACTATACTGTGAAGATTCTCACTTTTCCTTTTTTTGTGTACAAGTTATAGGAAAAAAAAAACTCTCTTTCTCTATCTCTCTTGTCAGACATTGATAGAAAATCGTTCAGTAAATCAGAAAGAAAATCTGCCTTTCTTTGATTTTTTGAGAGTTGTTGGGATCTGTGCTGTAATATATTTGGAATATGTACGGAATAGAACGAAGAGAGAGAGAAAAGAATAAATAGAAAAATCAAAACAGTAATAATAACAGTAAAGATGCCAACTTTTTTACTTCCTCAGTTTTGGGGATTTGGCGAGGGACAAAAACTGAGAGATTAACAGTATAAAACTGTGAGTTTTAAAGTTTTAAGAGAGAGAGAGGAAAAAGAAAAAAAAAACCTTTTCCTGTGTTAGTTTGGCAGAAGAAGATGGTGAATGAATTTGTGAAGAAGGCCCTGCTGTTGATCTTGAAGGGGTATGATCACTGCTTGCCATATGATCTTGCTGAAACTGTTGTTGTTGTTGCTGAAGCTGTTGATGTTTCTGATTAAAACCCTGCAGATGATCCGATGAAGAATTTGCCTTTATACTGATTGGAGATTCTGGTTCCAACTGTGCTGCTTGGTGATGATCAGCTTTGCTTGATAGAGTGTTCACTGCTGATCCTGAGTCTGTACTCTCTCCTCCTGACTTTGAACTTCCCTGCTGGGTTAGAAAAAAAGAAAGATAAAGAGAAGCAATTAATAAAGTTATAAACCCCCAATTAAATAATATATACTTGTTCAAAAGGGTATCTGGGATTTTTTTTTTCTTTTTTGGCAAATGGGTATTTTACAATATCATCATATTATCTCAAAGAACATGATCGAATTAAACCCTTTGGAAAAATTGAAACTTTCTTAGAAATAGAGAGAGAGAGAGAGAGATGGTCAAAGATGAAGTAAGATGGAAACTACTACTCTTGGGGTTTGCTGGTATCTCATTGGCCATGAAGGGAACATTTCCAGAGTAGCTGCAGGCCTGCCTGTGAAAAAAGCTGCAATTCACAAAAGCAAAATCTCAGAGGATCAAAAGAAATAAAGACTCCCAAAGACTTTCTCTTTTTTATTTTTTATTTTCTTGTTTCAAAAATATGAACATCAGAAAAGGTGGAGGAACCTAATCCTCCTTTTGTGCAGTTATGGAGTCAGTAAATCATGCCAAGAAGTCAGGTTTCTATGTTTGTAGCCTCACGCCATTCAAGTCTCTTCTCTCAGAATCATTACTATATTGGAAATGGTAACTCTATCCCTCTCCTCTCTCTGAGGCCTGCCTTTGTTAGACATATTCAAACCTCTCTCTCTCTCTCTCTGCTTTTTGAAGAGTTGGTTATGTTTACCAAACGTCATAAGAAAGTGATAAATATTTCATAGATAGGGATAGACTTACATGCTTTAGCTTCATCATTTCTAATCTTAAAACCTTGAAGTGCAATTGCTTGCTCTAGCTCTCCAAAATCAAAAGATGATCCTTCTTGGTTACTTGGCAAAAAGGAGAAAAAAGGAAAAAAAAAAACTTCAGAAAATTGAGTATAAATAATGAACTAGTTAAAAACGAAGAGAGAAAAAGAAAAAACAAAAAGAAGTGGAATATATATATATATATATATAGAAAACATACACGAAAGTGGTGGAAGGAGCATTAATCCCATGAAAAACTGCATAAGGGACATGGTGATGATGACTTGGAGGTCCTGAGTCTGATAAACCATTCCCTCCAACTCTGTGGCTCGCCATGCAAGTGCTTCTCAGACCAACAATATTGTCATCATTTTGGAGAATCAAACTGAAACTCGAGCATGTAAGAAAGCTGAGAACCATAACAATTAATAATAGAAAAATGGTTCAATCAAAGAGAAACATTACTGGGACTAATTCATCAAGCTAGCTAGCTCCAAAATTTTGATCAAGCTAGCTAATTGGGGCTTTACCTTAATAAAGATTTTCTTTGATGGTAGTTGTATATTTGGAGCTAAAATCCCAGGAGACACAGAAACAGCTAAAGAAAAAATAAAAAAATAAAGATCGAAGCTTTCTTGTCAAAAGTATAATCTGAGTAAGCTTGGAAAACAAAGAAGATGAAGAGGGTCCAGTCTCTCTCTCTTTCTCTTTCTCTCTCCCTCTCTCTGTCTTTCTCTTTCTTTATCACTATATGTTTTCCTATATCACTTCTTTTTGTTTTTGATCTTTCACAAAGAGGGTGTGTCTTTTATCTCTTTTTTTCTTTTTCTCCTTCTCAATGAAGAAACCTAATTGATTAGTCTGTTTTGAGATGCTATATCACCATCTGTCTCTTGTAATAATATTATCAGATTTTTGAAACTCATCCCAATGGTACAGAAAATCTTGTCCTTGCAGACCTGTATCAGGCCCATCTGGGTTGTGTGGGGTTTGAAAAGGAAAAAAAAAAACTATTATATATTAAAGAGAAGAATAAAATATTGAAAAAATTGTGAGTGTGGGGTCACTCGCAGGAACCGACTAGAATCACTGACTCCTACTCCACTCTCTCTCTCTCTTCTAACCGCCTGTTCTTTTTCATTGGCTCTTTTTATTGAGAGCTCTTCAGGGATGCAAGTACTCACTGGACGATAAACAATATAAAATAAATTCAACATTTTGAGATGAGATGAGACAATGTTTTCTATCACAAAAGATGGTAAAAGAAAAAGAATTGCTTTGATATAAAGGAGTGTTTTTTTTTTTTGGAACTTTTTATGGCCCAAAAGGGGGATTGAGTTTACTTTTTTGGGGAGGGGCCTCTGAGAGAGAGGAAGAGATTATATAATAAATAATAATAATAATAATTATTATTTTTAAAGTTCTGCTTGTATTATTTCAACAAAAACATTAAAATAATGATCCACAAGCAAAAACCCACTTATATATTTAAACCCTTTGCTCTTTGAGATGGATTTGTTTGGTATTATCCCCTTTGTTGATGGGTCAACATCCATTCCCTGTCATCACCTAAAACGATACCACATTAAGATTCTTTTCCATTAATAGAAATTTTGTTTCTCTAGGGATTATTAGAGAAAAAAATTGATCATCAGGGTCATAGCTAGCAGAGTGATTTCATTCAATCTGTTTCTTGTTAGGGTCTTAATATTCTTAACACTAGGTGTTTGTTTGTTAGTTGGCAAATTACCAAACCTAAGTTTCTCTGAGTAGGAAAAAACCCAATCAAAATAGCCCATTATATAAAAGGTAAACGAAAAAGTGGAAAGATTAATTAAGAATCTTTATTTTCCAGACTAAATTTTTGGGTTTTTAGATATCTATGACCAGCATTATTGAGGACAATAAATGGGTTTTTTTTATACATTAAAGGAGAAGACAAATAAGAATGAAAGAGAGTCTTAAGTGATGGACCCAATAAGGATAAATTGGAAATAATTTTTATGTAATGCTCATCTACTTCTTTTGTAGGTAGTATGCCTTCTACCAATTATTCCTTTATGATTCCAATGATTGGTCTAAAAAAAAGGAGGTTTGGTTCAAATAAAAAAAATGTTCATGGATTAGGTAAATGTAATGCATTTAAAATTATTATGCTTTTGTTCCCAATAAACGTTATAAACATGTTGTTCATATGAAAGATTTTGAGACAGAAAATATATGGGAGAGAGCTAGCTTTGTAATGAATATGGATTTCATGGATCTTATACATTCCCTAATTGAGAGACTGTAGCTGTAGTTCTTTATGAGTTTTTCTTTTTGATAATGTACATCTATAGAAAAGGGTGATTGGTCTGGATCACATCCTGGTATTGATTAGGTCTTTGAAGATTATATTTAACTCGATCGGCTTATTGCTTGTTATCTAAGCAAAGAACCTTGAACATATTGTAATTGTATTTTATTAATTCATATAAAAACAATTGCTTTAAATTAAGTAGACCCACTTGCAGTACTAATTTCCTAAATTTGTATAATATATATATATATATATATATATTTCATGATTCGTGTCTTAAGTTTTATGAAAATTGCAGCCCACAAAATTATCAGGAACACCATGAAGAAAGCAGTATTTTTTTTTTTTATGAAAGCTAGATTTTCATGGCGTTGACCTTTCACCCAATAAAAAAGATTATGCTGGCAAATGATTAGAAATGAACCCCATACTGTAATTAATGAGAGAAATCATGATTAACCAAGACATTATAAAAAAGAACAAAAAAAATCTTAGGCACAAGTTATATTAGTCATGTTTGCAAAGTTTCTGAAATCAAAAGCAATTTTTAAAGTTTCAAATATGATCTGAATGTATCTAGATAAAAAAAAAAAAAAAAAAAAAAAAAAAAAAAAAAAAAAAAAAAAAAAACGTACTTAAAGTGCTTCATGTTTTTAAAAGTCTATTTAATCAGATTTTTTCAGAAAGCTTTTTTATAAAAACAAAAACATAAACTATGTAGAATAGAGTCATAGTTTGAAAATAAAATGTGATAAATTGTTACTCATTCTTTTTAGTAAAATCACTACAAAAGGGTTTTGATATATTTCCACAAATTTAATGCACGAGGATAGCTCAGGTGGGCAAGTTAAACCTCCTTCAATTAGAAAAAGTAAAATGAAAATAATTTGAGGACACATCGAGATGGTTTTTTATTTTTTATTTTTATTTTCTAATGATAAAGTTGTTTTGGATATTTAAATTGGTCACCAAGTGGGAGTTTAAACTTTAAAGCATAAGCAGCCAAACAGTTCAGGCGGTGGCAAATACATGCATCAAGTTAGAAGACTACCCAACCTTGCACAAAAAAATGCCAAAATATTGCAAACCGTTTGGTATTTTATAATTTGCAAGCGGACATATTCTTCTGTTTTAAATTGTTGTCTTCCTTACTCATTTAATTATCCAAATAAAAGCTTGGCCAGTGTATAAGTAAATAAAATAAATTTAAAATAAATAAATAAAAAAAACAAAAAACGATGAATGTTATGAAATGTTGTTTTCAAAACCAAAACATAAGTTTTCTAATTTAAGGCCGAAGAAGCTCTAAAAATTTGTTTATTCAAATTACTTTGTTCACCATTTTGCAAAGCCACATAGAAGGATTTCTATATATTAAACCGCAAGCTACTCATATAGTAAGTTAAAAGGCAACTAATGATGATGATTTTTGTTCCTACAAATCTGGGAACAATTTGATCTTTGCAAAGTCTAGAAATCCCAAATTTTGAAAGGAAATGTAGAAGTCCAGTATAATGCAACTTGTTCGACTATGTTTAATGCCACATGAATTTAGATGGTGAAATATTGATTTACCATATTATTTGAAGACGGCCCTATATCAGTAAATGAAGAAGCAGGAAACCCTTTGGGGTTTCATGCACCCAAAACCATAAATTACTTGATTAATAATCAATCATTGAAAAGATCAATGCAACTAATTATATGATATTGATGTAGGATTTTGTTTTCTAGTTTCTAAAATCCAATTAATCACAAACACATAATTATATTCAAGAAAAATTAGACACTCGAGTTGAACACAAACCGACATTGCAGGTCAATACCTTGGTAAAAATCAAGAAGAAATTATTTTACTTCAAATTCCCTCCATGTTGATGAGTGTAAAACTGTTGATATAGAAAGACACCCCATATTGCTTTGAAAATTTATCCATATTGGATCCTAAGTAAATAGAAGAAAAAAAAAATTAGTTTTATTAGTTTTGAAACTATAAGGGAATTACTTTTAATTATGGGAGATGAATATAATGGTCCAAATAATCAATGATAATTCCACTAATGGAATGCCATATGCCAAAGTTCACTCAACATCCATTTTAGGGAAAATTTCATAGTTTATCAAAAGGAATAATCATGAGTGAAATAACTCGAAAGTGATTCAGTGCTTTTCTTTCCATAAAGAGACAAAAAAAAAGTAATACCATATATAGCCATAAGCACTATCTTAAAAGTTTGCATTATAGCATCAAAAAATAAAATTAACTTCTTGTACTACCCTAAAAAAATTACACATATTATTATGAAAAAGAGATTTACGGTCTAATCTTAGCTGTAGAAACCAAATAGTCTTGGCCAAAGAGTCAAGTCAATTCAATTTGCAAAGCTCAAACATTTTCCAACCATAATGTACAGTTTGACAGCCAAAAAGCAAAATCACAACAATGACCATTTCAAAATAACTTCATCCCCTCAACCTCCTCACTGCCTGACAAAATATCAATAACTTTCTTCCCAGCACACACGAACTCATCAATGAGGATTTGAAGTAAACAACAGAAATTTTTAATACTTGAGAGACAGACAAGGTAGGTCTTCTTGAATGTCATGGAGGAGGAACCAATTATTTGCAGGGCCTTTAGAAATCCAGTTCGGGAAAAGATAAAGATAATGGCCTTTGATCCATGGGCTTTTCCTATTCTAAATATTTAATATATTGGAGACTTCAAAATGATCTTGTATCTAAACAAAAACTAATCAAATTTGTACTGCCTAATCTCCCGTAACTAACTACTCCAAAAAGGCTCTGTCAGTGCTAAATGCACATATGATTTGGTAAATATTTCAAGAATGTACATTATGAAATAAATGAATTTAATGTTCGGCTTAACATACGTAGGAATTCCAAGAATACTGGGTTTAGGACATTTTGGAATTTAGTTTAGAACCATTTAAACATGTTAAAAATCTAGTTTAAGAAGTTCTCCTGAAAGTTTAGAAATTAGGAAAAGCCCAAGAGTGTATGGAGTTGTGAAGAATGAAAATGAGCAAGAAAATAGGTAAATAAAAATACCTAGAAAAATGAATAACCCATTTTCTGAGAGATTTCATGCACACATAAAACAGAATTTATCATATAGAAGACTTAAATATATTCTCTCTATACCTGCAATCAATACAGCTAGGAAACTTTGAAATGCATGTGCAGTTTATAAACCAACAATATAAAAAAGTGCAAAACCTAACCGTGCGCATTTAATCCGATCACAGAAACAAAGTAATTCAAGATCTCTATTTCTATTTCTAGTTGAAAAAACAATTCCAATTGATCAGAGCATCTTTTATAACTCACCCTTTACTTATTCAGTATTTCAAGCATTCATTCTTAACTTTAATTTCATCATTCCCAAAAAACGAAAATTTTCTTCTACTCCTAATCCCCATTAACCTTCAATTTAGTATCCCCAATTAACAATAACAATGACAAAGTATAACATTCAATAAAGTAAAGTCAAAGAGTAATAAGGAAACGGGAATCAAGTAAAGAGTAATCAAGGGGAGTATAGAACAGGCATCCGAGTAAAAAATTAAATATTAAAACTTATCAGCTGTAACTCAAAACATATAAATAAAATAAACAAAGTACCATTCCAACATCAGTACTGATTTTGAGGGCAGCCAAGCCAAAGTAGAAGCTTCTGACATCACAGCATAGGAATCCTCACATATAGGTTGCTGCATGCAGCAGAGGAGGCACATTGTTCATCATCGGTTCTGTACTGTTGATTTTGCAGGCAAACAAAGATCTGCTGACTAAAATATGATATCAGCCCGTGTGCCATGTGCTGGCCTCTCCAGGAATCAAATGCTAATGAACAGATAGATGCTATATCTACAAAGGCTCTAGAATCATCAAGCACCTGGTGAATAACCCCAATTTGAGCATTTAGCTCAGCGTAGGTGAAAAATGGGTAAAAATGAGGCTGATTATGAATTGGTACAGAAATAGATTATCATGTCTCTGAAAGGACTCGTACGAGATGGTGTACTGATTGGAAATGAACCTTGACATCTTCCCCTGCTATCCACCCATCTCTAATGGAGAATCAAAGTATGCATTGTTCTCTTATTGTCCTCATTTGCCTTCTCTAGCATCTCAACCTCATCATTTTTCTTCTAACTGATCCCTAATCTCTGCATGCTTTGTGTCATGCAGCTCCTCAACACAACAACCCTTGCATGACTCGCATTCCTATGTGCAGTGACCTTTATGATGACAGCCCTGGGACAGACGATAATGTTGAATACTAATAGTAAAAGGGAGCCATTTGGAAGCATGGTGCAAGTGCTATCAAAATATGCACTCAAATAGGATAGTTCAAAGAATGTTTGAAGAAAGGTCAAAGGCAAGACCATGATCTATAGACAGAAGAAGTAAAGTCCTATCTAGGTTGAAGGTATCGGTGTATGCTATAGTATTTGTGTTGTAGCAGCAGATAAGATAAAGAATGAAATAGAAAACAGTGAGGTGCTATGTTCACAACCTCTGTGCATTACCCCACTGCTATTTGACCAACTAATTGTGCAATGATGAAATTGGGGCCGGAAAAATCTGCAAGAGAAGCAGGATAAACAGTCTTGTTCTCTGTGCAAACAAATGGGATTATCTATCAAAAACCGTCTTCTCATTTTAGGTTAACTGTAATCATGAGAACTCCTTAAGTATTTGATAGAAACAGATGTGATAGTGCATTAATTTCATATGCTATCGACACAAACAACTCTCTAACAAGTTGGCAAGGGAGTAGATCCAAATCCCATGCCCCTGAGTTACCAAAAATCTCCACAGGAGCAAATACCATTCTTGAAATGATGAGAGTGGTACGCATCCTGCGCTATAAGTTTGCTTGATGTAACAATCGAGATTAGCTTTATTACTAAATGTCAGGTATGGAAAACTCGTAGATTTTTCATTACATGGATAGGCATCCAAGCAGACAAGCTAATCAGCCAAAAAGACACAGCCAGCTTCTCACTGTGGTAGCCTTGTGTGCCAAGAGAATTACTTGGATTGAGATGCTATCCTGTATCTTCAATCTTCTTAATTGTCTCCTCCAACATAATACAAACATCCTTAATTCGTGGGTGATTTGTATCATCTACAGTGAAGACATGAACCCTGTTATCCACCTCTATCCAGCTACAACCAGGATCCTTCTGGATTCCTTTTTCTTTCATCATTTTTCTCACATCTGCAAAAGCTTCTAGCTTTCCAGAGTCTAAATATATATTTGCTAGAAGGACATAACTACCAGAATCTTCTGCATCTAATTCAAGCAAATTTTTCACTGCAAATTCTGCTAATTTTGAGTTGCGATGCATTCGGCAAGCACCAAGCAGAGCCCCCCAAACACCAGCATTTGGCTTGAAAAGCATTCCATCGATTAAATTCTTAGCCTGCTCAAGTAAGCCAGACCGCCCAAGCATATCAACCATACAAGCAAAATGCTCACATGTACGCGAGATGCCAAAGTCTTCAGTCATGGAACTGAAGTAATGTTTACCTTCTGTTACAAGCCCAGAATGGCTACAACCTGATAGAACAGATATATAACTTATATGATCTGGTATGCAATCCGTCTTCAACATATTCTCAAAAATCTCAATGACTTTCCTCCCTTGACCATTTTGAGCATATCCTGCCATTATAGCATTCCAAGAGATCAAATTCTTCTCATGAATTGAATCAAAGACCTTTTGGGCTTCTTCCATTTGCCCACATTTTGAATACATAGTAATAAAACTATTTGCAACTGAAACATTAGTACCAAACCCTAATTTTACAGCTTGAGCTATAATTTGGATACCAAGTTTTAACATGGCTAGATCAGCACAGGCACTAACTGAAGTTGCAAACGTGATCCAATCAGGGTCAACCCCTTTCCTTAACATCAGGGTATACAATTTCAGACCTTCTTCCCATAAACCATTCTGAACATATGTACCTAACAATGAATTCCAAGTTATAATATTTCGCTCTGGCATTTTATTAAAATATTCCCGGGCTTTTTCAACTTTACCAGCCTGTGAATATGCTGTTATCATTGCTGTCCATGATATTATATCTCTAAGTGGCAATAATTCAAATACACGATTTGCTTCGTTAGTATTTCCACACTTTGCATACATTGTTATAAGAGAATTCCCTACAGGAACAGAGAATTCCATTCCAGCCTTTATTGTATATCCATGGAGCTGTTCCCCAACTGAAACATATTTTTGACCAGAACAAACGCCAATAATTGTTGCAAGAGTAAACTCATCCAAGGCAACAGGAGCCTCTCTCATTTGATTAAACAGAAGCAAAGCTTCTTCTTCAAGCCCAAAATGTGCAACTCCACTGATCAAAGAAGTCCACGAAACTGCATTCTGTTCTGATAAATTGTTGAAAACCTGCCATGCAAATCCCAAGTGCCCACATTTTGCATACATATCAACCAAACAACTTCCCACTAGAACATCAATACTTGTTTCCATACGAACAATCCGAGCATGCAAATGAATGCCCCATTTAAGATCATAGATACTTGCACACGCACCAAGTACGCTAGCATATGTCACAGAATTTGGCCTACAACCTTGATTCCACATCTCAACAAACATGATAAGACTCTCTACTCCAAATCCATGTTGAGAGAAGATCGAAATCATTGTGTTCCAAGATACATTGTCACGTTCAGGCATTTGGGTAAACAAATCAAGAGCCCTTGAGATCCCGTAAAATTTAGAGTAACCATAGATCATACTGTTCCAACAGAACAAACTAGGCTTTGGGATCCTGAAAAACAATCTCTCAGCAGAAACCAATAAACCACACTTAATGTACATATCAACCATTGAATTTTGAATAGGCACGTTGCTCCCAAAATCCATTTTCTCCACCAGACTGTGCAATCGGTGAGCCAATTTGATGCGGCCAAGGCTGCCACAAGCCTTCATGGCACAAGAGAAAGCAAACGGGTCAGACACGCCACCACAACAAAGAAACATTGAAGCAAAAACTTTGACAGTTTCTTCTGGTCGTCCATTGCGAAAATAGCCCGACATCATCGTAGTCCAAGAGACAGAGTCTCTAAAAGGCATTTCTTCAAACAACTTCTCTGCTTCCCTCATTCGACCCAAATCAACCAACGCATTAATCATTGCATTCCAGCTAAAAACATTACGATTTTGAATACTATAAAAAACGCAGAAAGCATCATCAATCAAGTTGCAATTAGAGTACATGTGCAAGAGATGGTTTTGGAGGAAAACCGAAGCATCCAAGCCAATAGAGATGAGTTGGGCATGGATCTTTCGGCCAATAAGTACATCTCCGAGACATGAACAAGCTCTCAGTGCTTCACAGAAGTTCTGGGTGACGTCCATATAAGATTGTTGCCAAGAAGAAACATGGCAGAGAACGGATTTTCCCACAAAATATTCAGGGGTGGAGGAAGCATGGCGAATGAGTAGAAGCCTCATTGCAAGGCGAAGCATCAACCAGCAATTTGTTTGAATTTTCAAGACGCGCTTCACAAATAAGTAAAAGATTTGCTAAAATGGAGCTGTGGAAATTTGCATTGCGAAAAGTTTAATGAATGCCTCGGAGAATTTAAAAAGAAAAAAGAATACCATAGTATAAAACACAAATAAAAAGATTACCATAGTGTTTTTATGAATTACCATCGCTCGTGGATTCATCGCCAACCAAATGATTAGAAGGTGGCGCGTTCAAGTAGTTGCTTCAAGTTCCTCAAGCACCCCTGAAAATCAAAGGCAATATCAAATTATCTCAAGAACCAAACAGGGATTAAAGTAAAATTACCCAGAAAGGGAAAGAAAAGAAAAAAGAAAAAAATAAATTGAAGCATACCCTTAAGTGCGGCAGTGGAGGAGTGAAGCGCGAGAGAGAAGCCTTTGGAGGAGTAGAGCTTGGCCAAGTCGGTGAGAGCAGAACCCAACTGGGGATCAGACCCGGTGGTGTTCTTGGCTTGAAGCTCCGAAACCACCACCGATTCCAAGAGAGAGATAGCGGTGTCTGAGTCTCCAGCAGCTGCCAGGTCTTCCACTGCTCCGCTCCAATTGTCAGACTGGTTTCGGGTAGAGATTTTGTGTTCTTCTTTCGGTTTCTCCATTGCTTTTTCACACCTCTTTTTTCTGGCTTCTTCTTGCAAGTCTCAGACTGAGCTTACTCCAAACCATAAATTGGCAACATAAATAAATAATGCCAGATTTTGTAAAAGAAGGCTGTGGCTCTGTAGGAGAGAAAACCATTTAGGGCATTTTTTCGTTAATTGACGAATAATTACTCAAAGCTTGGATTTTTAGTTCTTCTTACTGGGATGTTCTATATCGCTAGATTTAGGAAATAATACTCTGGCTTTTCGGATGAGCCTACTATTCATTCGCAGGGAAGTGGATTTTCACGCTTCGTGGGCTTGCACCAGTATCGCGCTGCCATGTGGCAAAGAGTTCGACGAGTTGGTAAAAGTATTCGCTAGCCAACGGCTATATTTCTCTTTCTCCTTCTCTTCTTTATTGTCTAGAATTCCGAGTAGAGGAAACGACGGAATTCGATCTCCGGCGAATACAACGTTATCTCGGAAGCAGAATTTGTCGAAGAAGGAACGCAAACCTCCGACTCTGGCTTTCAGGTATGGTTGGTGGGTCAAATTTGCTTCAATTACTTTTATTATCGATTTGTTTGTTTACTCAGAATTTTTTTTTTGTATCTTTTGGTTTCTCATCGGATATTTTGGTGTTCCGGTATGATCTTGATATCTAATTGTTTGTTTGCTAAAAAAATTTTGTATCTTTTTGGTTTTTGATTGGATTGGATATTTTGATGTTCCCGTATGATCTTCTTGATAGTCTATGTGACATGCACAAATCACCAAAACATAACCTACCCATTTAAGACTAGAAGAGCTCCTAAATCTGCTAAAAATGGATATGGACATTCCATTCCATTTGATGAAGCTAACTATTATATAATTTTACAACCAATTAACCAAGTTATATAACTAGCTAGCTTTACATTTGCACAAATGCTCGGGAGTTGTACCTGAGGGTGTAGCCGAGTGTTAGGAGCTAGGTGAACCATCACATCTATGAGTATATGAGTTGTGGTTTAATCATTGATAGCTCCATTTAGATTCAAGTGTTTTTTTTCGCTGTTATAGTCCGAGAAAAAATGAAATTTTAACGATGTAGGCTCTCATTGCGGATTCATATCAGGTTAAAAAGACATATAAGTCGGATTTACTTGCTAAATACCTTCTAAATTTATGACCTCGATACAGATAGATCGTTTTTCATTTACCCAAAAAAATGCTCTGGAATCGGCCAAGGATCTCTTGCCCTCCAAGGTGAGAGGGTGAGTGGGTGAAGAGAAATGTAAGCATGTGCATTCCTCTTGTCCTCAAGGATTTCATTGGCTGAGCTATTATCATATATATATGTCGACCTGAGACGTACGGCTTATCTATATACAATATTAAGTATTTATAATAATCAACATTGTATAATGCTAATGCAGAAGGGTAATGGTGTGTTTTTTGCATGATTTCAGTGGAAGAAATGACATAGTGAGGTTCATGAAGGAAGTTCAAGCACCATGTCTTTATTGACCCCTCAGGATTGGAGCCTTCATTGAGAGTGAATGGTCTTATGGGTACCACCAAAACCAACTTCCCCATTTATTATATACTCCTAGTATTATTTTGTTCTATATAAATAACCAAAAATATTTCCAGATAAAAGGACTATGTATATGTACATCTAATCGACTATATATTTTGTACAGGGGTCTACCTTTTTGGTCGCGTAACATTCCACACATTGTGTTCCGAACTGATAACGAACCATTCAAGGTATATTTGTTTTTCTCTGTTTTTCTTAAAAACTGTTTGTCTAAACTTTTTTGCATTGCTATTTTAATCGTGATCCCATTTTCTGCTAACGTATATCAAGGCTTGAAATGGAAAGGTGGACAACAAAGATTGTAAACATGATGAAATCAGAGGGACCATATGCTTCTCAAGGAGGACCAATTATGCTTTCACAGGTAAACTTGTGCTTAATCATGTAATGGATTTAATATGAAACTTGTACAGAAGGTGATTGATAAAATGGTTTCAGTTTAATATGTTGAACAGATCAATTCGTGTAATGGATTTAGATACGGAGAAACATTTAAAGGACCCAACTCGCCCAATAAGCCAGCTCTTTGGACAGAAGACTGGACTAGTCAGTGACTGCTTCACCATCAAATGTTTACACCAAATTGCTGTCAAATAGTAACTAGACGGTTAACAGGTATTTTTTTTTTTTTTATTACTTAATGTTTTTTGTCTGTGGAAAGTAATAAGCCTATGGTCAAAAACCATACATGAGGTCGGCTGAAGATATCGCATGCCATGCTGTACGTTTCTTAGCCAAGAAAAAAGGAAGCCATGTAAATTACTACATGGTAGGTTCTCTATATGTTCTCTGTTTTCTATTCCCAGCACTCTCATACATTCTATTTTTCATCACATATAATACTTTTTTTTAAAGGAAAAATAATTTTTTTACAAAATACAAAAATATAAAAATGGGGAGAGAAAATAGATAGAAAAATAGGGTGAGAAAAGTAAAATAGAGATGAAGATAGATGGAGAGATACAAAAATAGGGGGGGAGTTTTTTATTTTTGATTTTATTTTTTTAATGTAGATAGAGAAGATGTATATTGTAAAATTAATTGCAATAATTATTTAATTTCATTTGCTTCATATTGAGTATTTTTTTTTTCTAGCTTTATATCTTCTTCAATTCTATAAGGAACTAACCATGTCTTTTGCCAACAAAAAAGAAATTAATAATTATAACAATGTCGAACTAAAATATGTATATAAGTTTGATGACTATCCTATACTTCAAACAGATTGGTACCAAAATTTAAAGGATGATGATGACAAAGGTTGCAAAAATCAAAATTTTCAGTTAAAAAAAAGGGTGAAGTTCCAAAAAAAAGATGATGAAATTTTCATAATTTCTGTTGAAATTTTTGAAATTTTCAAGATATTTCTGAGATATTTCTATCAAAATTTTTATGCCAATTACTTCATAATCTTATCAAAATTTCCATAGAAATTTCTGAAGTATCTATGAAAATTTCCATACAAATATTGAAAATATCTATTAATTTTTTCATAAAATTTTAAAAATATTATGGACTTTTTATAAAATATTTGAGCATTTTTCATATTATAATTATTTATTGATATATTTTCTTTAATGTTGTACTATTAGGTTAATTGAAATTTGAAAGTAATGATGAAACAATTAAAAATAATAAAAATAATGTAAAACAATTATTACAATTTGAAAACAAAAGAAAAATAATTATAATTTGAAAGAGAAAAATAATTATTTTTCATCCATTTGGCACAAGCTTTCAGTTGATTATATACTTAATTAAAGCTCATTTCACTCTTCCTATAAACTTCTTTAAAAAATTCAACAGCCTGATATATAAAATATAACTTATAACTTTGGATTTTGACAGTGTGATTCCAAATGTCAGAATAAATCTACAAAAATAAGGCAAAATTAAAACAAACAAAAAAAAGTAAAATTGATAAAATATTTAATAAACAAGCATATCCTGAAGTTTTATTAAAAATTTCTATGCTTTCTTATAAATTTCTGTCATTTTTTTTTAATTTTTATCGATATCAATATTCTATCGATATTTCCACTGATATTTCTGTATTTTTTACTTTCGATATTTTCATGATGACTTTGATGAAACCAAGTCCAATTAAGTTTGATCATGGACCCGCTGAATACCAATAGTAAAGCATTGTTTTGCCTTCGCTGAAAAATACATTCTTGCTTTGAAAAACGTTATAAAAAAAACCTATTTTGAAAGATGAAAATATTAGTTTAGTTTTTGAGATATACTCACATAGCAAGATTGTAATTTGTAATATTGGTAAACTTCTACATCATTAATAAAGCAATTTCTTCTAATCTCTCTCTCTATGAAGCCTAACTCATTATTGTATTGTCAATGAAGGATCTAAACTCTCATGTACATCCTAATATTGTGAATCACCAAGACAAAAAAACTCTCACGTAATCAATATATTTGAGTGAGTTTGACCGACTCTTACATCGTGGAGAGATTATAATCAAATCATGTTTAAATTAAGCATTAGCATGATTTTAAATTAATTTTTTGAGTATTAGATAAATTAAGACCTAGGATTCGTCCATAAAATAGCAATTAGATAATTAATTTAAGTGTGAGAATTAAAATCAGACATACCAATTGAGTCAACTTCACTTTACTATAATTTTACTTTTAATAATAATCATAATAAAGATATGTCTATGTGTACCATGTGCATTTTAAGCTAGTCTTGTAGTTAGGATTAATCTAATGTGGCATTAATTATAATATGTAGTAGTATAGAAAAGATTTAAAATCCATCCCATAAATCAAACAATCTCCATATTAGCCTACTCCAATGTAGAGCAAGTTCTTACAAGTATTAAAATTGTTTATTGCCACAATCTTGGTTCCCATATTAGCTGGATTGAACTCAGTTGGTATCTTCTCCAATATAAACAGTTTTTGTTCTATCAAATCCCTAATAAAATGATACTTGATTTGAATATGTTTTGAACTTTCATGGAATACATGATTTTACTTAAATGTATTTGAGTATAAAATACACCAAGTAGACAAAACTTTCAACCAGGTTCCTTCTTTAGTAGCTTTTGTAGCTGCTATATACTCGGTCCAGGTTTAGATAAGGTTACTGCAGGTTAAAGTTGTGAATTCCAACATATACAATTTCAACCTAAAATGAAAACATAAGAAAACATTGATTTCCTTTGATGTCTATCTCCAGCATAATATGAATCCACGTATCGAGTAACCAAAAATGTCCACAGGAGCATATACCATTCTTGAAATGATGAAAGCGGTACCCATTCCACACTACAAGTTCACTTGATGTAACAAGTAAAATTATCTTTATTACCAAATAACTATCATGGAAAACTCATATATATTTCATTACATGGATAGGCATCCAAGCAGGTGAACTAATCAGCCCAAAAGCCACAGCAAGCTTCTCACTGCGGTTAGACCTGGCAAATTTTAACATGACCCGTTAACACGACACGAACACGAACGTTTTTTACGGATTTGGGTCTAGCTGAAACGGGTTGGGTTGATAACGGGTGAACCCGTTAAGAACCCGTTAAGATAACGGGTCTTAACGGGTTAACACGCGAAAACCCATTAAGACCCATTAACAACCCGTTACTGTATAATGGCATTTTTGTAATTTAATTAAAAAATCTCTAATTATTTTTCTCTACCAGTTTTTAATTTATTCATTCTTCATTAATCGCGAAAACATGTTTATGTCTTATTATTATTTTAAATATTGTTTTAGATTTTTATTTTTGGTTTGTAGAAAGATTTAAATATTATGTTTGTATGGTTTGTTATTTTTTTAACATATATTAAGTATGTTGTTTTAGTTTTTATTTTTGGTTTGTAAAATGATACAAATAGCTATTTATGTATGTGCTTCATTATTTTTTAGTATGGACTATAAATTATAAATTAAATATATTTTTTATTTTTAAAAAAATTAATTTTGAAAATAAGTTTAACGTGTTAACGGGTTGGGTAACGGGTTACACGATAATTTTATGAACGGGTTTTTTATATATTTCAACACGAAAGCTTAACGGGTTGGGTTTGGGTAAAAAAAATTTAACACGAACACGAATACCACACGACACGAACACGACACGACACGTTGCCAGGTCTAACTGCGGTAGCCTTGCGTGCCAAGAGAGTTATTTGGATTGAGATATTATCATGCATCTTCTATCTTCTTAATTGTCTCCTCCAACGTAATACAAGCATCCTTAATTTGTGGGTGATTTGTGTCATCTAAAATGAAGACATGAACCCTGTTATCCACCTTTATCCAACTACAACCAAGATCCTTCTAGATTCCTTTTTCTTTCATCATTTTTCTCACATCAGCAAAAGCTTCTAGCTTTTCAGAGTCTAAATATATATTTGCTAGATGGACATAAATACCAGAATCTTCTGCATCTAATTCAAGCAATTTTTTCACTACTAATTTTGAGTTGTGATGCATTTGGCAAGCACCAAGCAGAGCCCCCCAAACACCAACATTTGGCTTGAAAAAAATTCCATCAATTAAATTCTTAGCCTGCTCAAATAAGCCAGATCGCTCAAGTAGATCAACACAGGTAAAATGCTCACATGTAGACGAGATGTGAGTGTTATGTGCATGAGCCAGGAACATGTCCAAGCTAGGGTCTATGCACAATGACCAGGGAGACTATTTGGACCTAATATTGGAGATTTGGTCTCACAGTTGGTTATTTTTTGTTTACTTGTTCCTTAATTCTTGCTTTACTTGTTTCTTAATTCTTGCTATGCTCCCACGATGCGATGTGGAAAATATTTCTTGTTTCATGTTAATTTGTTATTTTTTGGCTAGATAAGATGGCCAAAGTAAGGAATAAAAAGAATAAGAAAAGACTAGTTATTTTCTATCTCAACTCTTTTTTCTTTCCAAATCCAAATTGTTCATATCAATTGGTATCAGAGCCAGGTTCACCAAATTTTGAGGGCTAGGTTTGCCAAATTCGGAGAGAAATTCCCAGAGTTAGGTTTGCCAAATTCCGAGGACAGGTCCATCAAATTTTGAAGGCAAGGTTCACCAAAATTGCAGCGAAATTATAAGGTCCAAATTCACCAAATTCCGAAGGCGAGGTTCACCAAAATCGGGTCAAAATTCTGAGGTCCAGGTTCACCAAATTCCAAGAGCTAGGTTCACCAAATTTTGAGGTCCAAGTTCACCAAATTCTGAGGTTCAGGTTCTAGCTAAACAATGGATACCTGAAGCAAAATTACTGTCGACTTCCGAAATGAGGTCAACGAGGCCATAGCGAGGCACGAGACAAGTATCCAGCAGGTTAATACTAATTTCGAACAGGTTAATATCACTGTGCAAACGGTGCTATTGGAACTTCAATCCCTTTGGGTTTTGATTCTCTCACCTCGGACTATACACGAAGCCAATCCCTTCTACCAAAAGAAATCATCCAACCTCGGCAATGAGCTGACCAACACGCATCTTATGCTCTATTTTCCCAAGTTCGGCAGAGATGATCCCTAAGGGTGGATTTACAAGGCATAGCAGTATTTCGACTTCAATGGAATACGTCATAATTAATGGGTTCAGCTTGCATCCTTCCACCTAGAAAGAATTGCTCTACAATGACACTGGCCAAGTTATGGGGACCATTAACATGGCTGAAACTGACCAAGGCAATTCTTCTTCATTTTAGTCCCACCGATTACAAGGATCTATCAGAAGCTCTAATGAGACTGCAACAAACTACAACAGTGGTTGTATATCAGGAAGCTTTCAAACAACTTTCTCACCGGGTGGATGGCTTACCTGAGAAGTTCCTGATTGGTAGTTTCATTGCAGGACTTCACAATGATATTTGCTTGGAGGTCAAAATCAAATAACCGAGCTCTCTAGTTGACGCCATTGGCGTAGCTTGATTAATTGAAGAGAATAATCAGCTTCAGCAAACGATAGTTCTAACCCATCGTTCTCAGGCAACTTCAATAACTACAAAGGATGATGCCAATCCTAACTCTGGTGTGTTAGGGTCGCCATCAATTCGGCAAGTCTCACCAATACTTCCATCACCATATTATTGTCGAATCAATCAATAATCTCGGAAAAGATGCAAGAATGGACTATGTTATTATTGGATGAAAAGTTCACTATGGGCCATCGTTGTAAGCGCCCACAGCTTTTCATGTTTGAAAGCTCATTTGATTTTTCACTAATGAAACAAATGATCATATCAAAACTTCTTCTTTACAGACTAAGTTCTTTGAAAGATGAGAAAAACTGTTAAGTCTATATGCTTAGCGTTTTGGCAATACTTATCTTGAATTCAGCTTTGAGGACAAGGCTGTCTAAAGGAGGGAGAACTTTTTTGTGCATGAGCCATGAGCATGTCCAAGCTAGAGTCCATGCACGATGACCAGGGAGACTATTTGGACATGCTCTTGGAGATTTGGCCTCACAGTTGGTTATAGTTTGTTTTACTTGTTCCTTAATTATTCTTATGCTCCCACGATGTGATGTGGGAAATATTCTTTTTGTCATATTAGTTTGTTATTTCTTGGCTATATAAGATGGCCAAAGTATGGAATAAAAGAATAAGGAAAGACCAGTTATTTTCTATCTCAACTCTTTCTTCTTTTCAAATCCAAATTGTTCATATCAGTGAGCCAGGGCTACCACAAGCCATCACAAAATTAGAGAAAGCAAATAGGTCAAACACACACTAGTCCACCACAACAAAGAAATATTGAAGCAAAAACTTTGACAGTTTTATGTGGTTGCCCAGTACTAAAATAGCCCGATATCATTGTACTCAAAGAGACAAGAGTCTCTAGTAGGCATTTCTTCAAACAGCTTTTCTATTTTCTTCAATTGACCCAAATCAAACAACCCATTAATCATTGTGTTCCAGCTAAAAACATAACGATTTTGAATACTATAAAAAACACAAAAAGCATCATCAATCAAGTAGCAATTTGAGAATATGTGAATGAGGTGGTCTAAAGGATAACCGAAGCGTCCAAGCCCATCAATATAAGTCGGGCATGGAGCTTTCGGCTAATGAGTACATCTCTAAGACATGAACAAGCTCTCAGTGCTTCACACAAGTTTTGGGTAACCTCCATATAAGATTGTTGCAAAGAAGAAACATGGCAAAAATTTATTTTTCTAGAAAATATTCATGGGGGTGATAATTCACAAGGCGCATTGAGGAAAACTTCCACGTTCAACTTCAAATTGAACCTTTTATTAACCACCACCACCCCCCCCCAAAAGGGGGATTCAAAAGATGAATTATTTTTTCTCGAAGTTTCATTTATGATTGAAGTTGAAAAAAAAAATTTGATTCGTCCACGATAAGGACCAGTCAAGAAAGGATCATATATTTTAGGTAAGCATTTGGCAAAAGAAATGATATACTGAGAATTTCAAATTGAACTGCTTTTATAGGCAAAAGAAATGAGTCAGACCCACAAGCTCATCATCAAAATTGACTTCTTTTTTCTTAATAGTGATTTTAAAACTCAGACTCATTAGATATATGTTATACTGAGAATTTTATTTTTTTGGTGAATTTTTAATGAGATTATTAAACAGATAGAGATGGAGCAATGTATATTAGATTAGTTGTGTTTTTAAACTCATACTTAATTAATCTATTAAGAAAGTAGATTATATCATTCATTACATGCTATATATGTTATATATATATATATCAATTATTTCTATTAAAAAAGTTAAAATTATTTTGAAATAAGTATGTTTCAATTATTATTATGTTTGCCAAATTTTAGTAAAATGAAATTATTAATTAAGGATCCTAATATCTTTTTTGCTTCTTCTTTTTCCTTATATATTATTGCTAGTTATATCGCTCTATGGCACAAGAATATATAGTACATGCATTATTATTATTTTTTTTCAATTGAAATTAAAGCATATTTTCATGGCATAATTATTTTGCATCTGTTGTTTGAGAAAAACTTGCATGTAAGAGTAGCATGATATTATTATTTATCATTTTTATTAATCACATGTAATGTAAATTCGATTATTTATCATAATGTGCAATGTCACACGATGATAAAATAAAATTTGTGAACTTTATAAAATATTTTTTGAATGTTCATTTATAAATAATCTATTGTACCACGTTATCTGTACAACATTTATATATAAAATTTTGCCCCCTGTTGTAGATTATTGTTATAATTGTTTTACAAAATAGGCTGTTTATTTTTCCCTTTTAATGGAAAGTTGTGCTTGTTTCCCTAATGCCCCAACCAGGGTCAACAAATTTCCAATTATATTCTAAAATTGGTTTCTCCCAACTAACTTGCAGATAGTGGTGGACTCAATTCGGTGCGCTCGGTTTATGGGTAATTTTTGCACCGAATCAAGCAGGTTGGTTAACTGAAACCAAGCACTTTGTATAACTGAAGCAAAACTGCATCGATAAAGATCGGTCGATTCAGTTTTTGTTGGTTGGTTTGGATCTCTTTCAGACTTTAGAAAGGGAAAGAATGAGAAGAAAAAAAGATAAAAAAAAGAAACGAACAGAAACACAAAGCTGCAAATTTATTCAGTATACAACTATACATCACAAAGCCACAAACATAAACATGTTAAAATACAAAGAAAGAAAAAATAAAAAAATCTTCACTAGTTGCAAATCGCGATGATGAATTGGTGCCGTCGTGGGTGAGATCCAGATTTGGAAAATGAAGGAGATCACAATGGAAATGGTAGATGATGAGGTCGCACTTTCGATGAGTGGGAGAGGGAGATGAGGTCACAGTTAGCCCAACGTGAGAGGCAGCTCAGGCTTTAAGGTTTTCATAATATAGAAAGTTAGAGATAAAGAGAATGAGATGGGGAGAAGATGGACAAATGGGCTCTAGGGTTTTGATTGATATTTTGTTAAAAAAAAAAATAGTTAAGATCATATATAGTTGTGATGGAATCAAATAGGTGATATGGCGAAATCAAATGAGAAATATTGGACATCTATGATAGAATCAGAAGAGTGATTTAGCAAAAACATATAATATGGCATGTTCGGCTAGGACAGATTCAATAAAAAAATTCACCTGAATTGCAAACTGAACCAAGCATATTAATTTTTCCATAAAATAAAAGAATCAAATCAGCCTAGACAAAATACCACACTAAACCAAACTGAAACGATTCGGCTGGGCCAATAATTGGTTTTTGCCTTGTCCTACTTGCAGATATATTGCATGATTTGCACTTTAATTGTACTTTGTTCATTTTGTTATTTGAATAAAATGTCCTCTCTCTCTTAAATGAAAAATGATGTACTTCGTTAATTTTGTTTTTTTTTTTTTTTGGTAAAAACTTCGTTAATTTTGTTATTTGAACAAAATTTACTCTTTTCATTATATATAAAAAAAAATTAAAAAAAAATCATTGCCAGTTTCCAATTATAGCCAATGGATAAGAAAAGAATTGGACTTATACTTTCACAGAACTCTGGAAGAGCAGTAATAAACCATGGTAATACTAATTCAATTTAGCTTTTAATTCAATCTAGCAGTTGAGGTTGATGTGACATAGTTATTATTACATGGCCGCATCACATGCAATGTTTTAAAGTTTTCTCCAAAAAGCTTTTGTGTGGTAGTTGAAAATCACTGCATAAAATTGGACTGTCATAATAATTACGCATTTTTTTTTTTGGGACCATAATAGCTATACATATATGTACGTTGAAACAATCATATGTCCCCTACTATATCTTTTTACCAAAAAAAAAAATGTCCCCTACTATATCTAAAATTTATAATATAGTAGTTAATTCATTTTTGGGGCCATTATATATAATATTGATATATATATATATATTTTAAATTGAAAGAGAGATTGCATCACCTTTGAATCTAAATTTTACATGTTAACATCAGTAATTTTTGCCAATTAGACATATATACTTGGAAAAAAATTAAATTAATAAAACGTGATCTAAAAAATAAAAAAAAATACTGTCATTAGTTTAAAGTACTTTTTTTTCTTCTTCTTTTTGGTCAAAATGATCTAAAAAATTAGAAAATACTGTCATTAATTTAAGGATCTATTACATATATTTATTTAGAAGTTTGATGAAATTACATTCGGATCTTTTATTTTAGAAAAATAATAGATATTTCTTTTATCGTTAGCCAACGTCAGTTAATATTAACAGTACAGAAGTAAAATTGTCTTTTAATGCTTACAAAGCTGCGGACAGCCCACATAGATCCTTAGGATGCATGCCAGTTGTAAACCTCAAAGGATCCAAGTGCAGGGGTTAAAGTATAGTGAACTTCCTCATAATATAACAGAGAACTTCCTCGTAATATAACAGAGAATTCATACAGGAACTCTCTATTTTTAAGTAATATTTTTCTATATTAAGTAATATTTGTCTATATAAGTAATTTTAATTTATTATGTGTAATATTTTATCTATAATAAATAATTTTAATTTATAATTAGTAACATTTTTCATAATAAATAATATTGTATATAATGAGTAATATTTTATTCATAATGTGTAATTTTTTATTTATATTATGTAATATTTTTTAGAGATTTCAATCAAACCCTAGAGAGTTCACTAGAGAAATCTCCCCAAAGTCCCCCAAGTGCAATATACCTTACCTTTTAAAATTTTAATATCTTTTCTTATTTAATTCTCTTTATTTTTAAATTTTTCTTTTTCTTTTAAATTTGTTCCATCTATATATATTTTTTTATTCTTCTTTAACTTTTATATATAATTACTTGCAAGTATATAATTATTTAATACATCTAAGTAACAAGAAAAATACTTATAATTAAATTTTGAGTTAAAAATAAGTTTAATTAATAAAAGACAAAAAGTTTAACTAAACCAAAATGAAAGATAAAAATTTATAAATTTATTTAAAATGTATATAAAATGTAATTTTCTTTTCTAAACTTTGTGAGGAAAAAAGAAAAAATAAAATTTTGATATTGTTAATAGTTAAAAATTTTGAATTAAAAATAAGTTAATTGAAACTAAAAAAAAATTCGTAAACAAAAAAAAAAATACAAAATGCAATTATACTAGTAAGTTTAAAGAAGAATTAATATGTATATATCTGAAAATTGTTTTTTTCTTTTCGCGTCAAAAAGAGTTTCTATATAATTTGTAACAAACTTATTAGTGTTTATCTTTTAATTTAGTTAAACTTTTTTTTAGTTTTAATTACACTTCTTTAATTCAAAAAATTTAAATATTAACAAAATCATTTTTTTTATTTAACAGTACTAATAAAAATAAAATAAAGTTATAATCATATTATATTTTATATTTATTTCTATTGTGTTAATAAATATATTGAATATTTGTATGAGGGATATATATATATATGGGTATTTTGATATTTTAAGTGTGAGTGTAAATTTCCTAGCAGTAAGAAATGTATTTTTGGCTACAATTACCTTCGAAGGCGTGTTTTATAAATAAATAAAAAGCCTTCGAAGGCGTGTGATTGTAAACTAATTTATGTTACTACTACATGTTTTGGTAATTGTTAACTTTATGGGTGCGATTGCTAAATCATAGTTGCTACTCCAACTATCTTATCAACATTTAAAAAAAAATTTCACAATTTTTAATTAAAAATTTATATTTCCTAATGATACGAGAATATGATAATATTTTCACTTGCCTGAGAATATATTTTTTATATAGTTGACTAACACAAAAAGAAAATATATCATTTTTCTAATTTAGAAGATCCAATATAATTTTATCTGGTGAAGTAAATATAATATACCCTTAACTTAAAATACCTTATTTTTCTTCTTCTTTTTGGTCAATGATAAGATTCGGATCCTCTCAGCCACAGTGAATCAGCCAGCTATTTAATTATTTGTTGGTTGTTTAATTTTCAAATTTTTGTAGTACAAATATTTATTTTTCAAGTTTTAATAATGATTTTGTCAATGTTATTCAAATTTCAATTAGTACCAGATAATAAATTATAACAACTTGGAAATGTTCAACTTGCTTGCTTTGTTTCTTAAAATTTGTTTTTTAATTTGAAAAAGAAAACATACTGTCATATATAATCATTCTTATACTTTTGGAATAATATTAATTAGAAAAGATAACTGACAAAAAACATTATATTTTGGAACATAAAATATGTATAATTAATATTCTAGAATCTATATCAGTATATTGAGTATTACTGTATTAGCATTCGTATTCTATTATTCTATTAATTTGTAGTCTATAAATAATGTTTCAGTTTGCCTATAAATTCTTTTAACCAATTTAGCTATGAAATAAGACATACTAATATACAATATCATGTCATTTTGCTGAGTGTTTTTATTTTTTTCAAATTAATGATTTTTAAGATTCAAATAAACAATTAATCTTAAAATCAAAGAATAATATTAGAGGCACCGTCTAGTTTACTATCATATTTTTCAAATATATATGTGTCATTATTCAATTGGCTCATATTTAATTATATTTATATCTTCAAAAGTTTTTTTATTTATATTTAAATTATAATAATATGTTAGTTAATAAAATAATAACATGCATATATATAGTAGCCTAATGTAGTACTACTCCTAATGAAAACTGGAAACAAAAAAAAATCTAAAAAAAACAGAAAAAAAGGGAAATTTTAGAGATAATTACATCATTACCTTTGTAATGGGATTGTCTCAATTTGGTCCTTAAATATTTTGAAGCAATTTCACTATAAAATTAGGTTTACTCGTATATCAGCATATATTTATGACCAATATAAAATTAACTTTTAAAGTGGTGCTTTACAAGCCAAATCAAAGGGACAAAAAGAGAATCTATAACTTAGAGTTCTATAAAATGTGAAACGCGCGTACTATTAACATAATGGTGCTTAGCTTGGTTTAAATTGTTCTTATTGTATGCCATACTGATCGATGAGATGGAACTGATGGACTAGAAAAACAATACACTAATTTTTAAAATCAATGGGCTAAATATATAATTTTTGAAAATTAATTAAGATATAGGCTTAATCAAAGAGACAACAGCTCGATATTTAATTAGAATTTAAAACATAGTGGACAGAAAAGATAAGCAATTAATCGAACATGAAAATAATAAATGCTTAATATTTAACTATTTAATATGTTATTCTCTCTTCCTTGCACTTTTAATTAGACACATAGTCATTTAAACTACTTTAACCTTAAACATAAAAGCTATACACAAAACATTTTGAATATTCATCAGCAACCATGCGCGCGTGTATATAAGTTGGCATATCTCGTTTCTCATTTATTTACAATTACTATGTTTCCAGCAACTTTCACCAAAAGCTGAAGTTTCCAGCAATCTACTATTCCACCAGTTCTTTATTTACTGTTTTTATTTCTTTTGCTGTTCATTTTTTTTAAGATATAACTCATCACTTGACCACTGAACTAGAAAGTTGAAATTTTATTTTAAACTCTTCTGCCCATTCTAATTAATTAAACTTTTCTACCGCTGTTAAATTTGTATTTAAAAGAGAAAAAAGGAAAAAAAAGCTCCAGCTGTAGCTGCTGGTGCTTTAATTACTTAACAAGGACGACCCTAAATGTGAAAAAATAACCTAATAAAATAAAATACAAAAACCACATACACACATACACAAGTGTAGAGAGAGATATATCCCACGCGCACACACACACACATATAGCACAGTTAACAGCTTTGCAGGTGCGCTATATATAGCGTTTATCATGCTCTTCATTTCTGCAATATTCCACAGATCGACCTCCAGATCTTGAGCTTAATTTCTTCGACTCTTTCTTCATCTGCAGGTTAGATAATAATAATAACTTACAATATGCTCTTCTGATTTTTTTTTTTTTTTTTCAGTAAGCCCAAATGAACATAGAGTACTGTTTCATTCATCTACTTAAATAATTGATAACTAGAAATTATAATAACTTTTATAAGCTGTTAGTCTTTTTTAAGTTTTGGTTCTGATTATGTGTACATACATTATAGGCAGTGAAATAAAGGGATATTGAAACTAAGATGAGCGGAAGAGGTACCACTGCTAGTCCAAAGCTTGAGGTGGAGCTGAACTTGTCCCCACCAATAAGGCCAAACTCACCGGATGATGGTGTTTGGACATGGAATTCAGGATCGGAAATGTCATCGGAAATTATCGAAGGAGGTTCGTGTGTGTCGTCGGAGGCAGAAGAGAGTATTATAAGTGGCGGCGTTATAGGCGGCCCCCAGCCAATGGAGCTGGTGGGGTGCCGGCGATGCCTAATGTATGTTATGCTCTCGGAAGTGGATCCAAAGTGTCCCAAATGCAACACCAGACTCGATTTCCTCAGCATTAATTGAGGATTAACCCACTAACACCAAGTCATGCCACAGGAAAATGGTGTAGGCCTGAATCTTTAATTATTTCCGGACGTGTTTTTCTTTTTGGGTTTTATTTTGTGTTTTTGCACACCTGATTTTTCAAGAGCAACGGAAAATATATATTCACATATTTCTGTGGCTCATATATATCAGGTCGGTTGTTGTAAAAAAAGTTATGTTTCTTCTTCTTCTTCTTTTTTTTCCAATATTCATCTTCTCCATTGTTTTACTATCAGTTCGTAAACTATAATTGTTGATTTTATTGCTTGGGTTGAAAAAAATGATAAACTCAGGTTTAGATTTAAATTAAACCTCATTGTAAAACAGTCACCTTTTTTTACCTAAGCCTCAATACATATATATATATATATATATATATATA